>VZTV01000415.1:0-23677 GCA_013400875.1 Anhinga rufa | reverse complement strand
TAGGGGTTGGAAGAGACCTCGAGATCCTCCCTTCCAACCTGAATTACTCTATGCTTCTATGAAGATCTGTATGGCTATTACGTGTCTGAATTGTCAATAGCTGCATTGCTTGTGTGAAGCTTTGTACTGAAAGACAGCTGAAAGCCCAGCAGCTCAGAGAAAGTGTTTGCCTCTGAATTTCATGAGGTTCCTGTCAGCCACAGGACCCCCTCTGAAAAGCAGCACTGTCCTCCAGCATATGATGGCTCCCCCCTGTTTTGCTGTTGTCCGCCTACCTGCTCTGTCCTATCATTTAGGTTGTTAAGGCCTGTTAAACAATACTGGTCCCAGTGTCCATCCCTTAGAGGGATGCCACCCGTAACGGACCATCAGCTGAACTTTGTACTACTGATCGTCAGGCCTAGCCAGTTTCCTGCCCACCTTCGTTCTTCTTTCTGCCCACCCTGATTTTTTTTCCATTTCCCCCCCTCCCCTTGATCTAAATGAACTCTTTCTACATGATTCTTGGTGTCTAGAGCTGTCTTGGCAAAGAATTGGCCACTCCATTGATTCTGAAGGGCTTTTGCAAAATTTTAAATATGCAAATAATTATTATTATTGCTGGTAATAATGGGAGCAGCAGGGGATTTCTTTATTTTTTTTAGATTTCTCTGTCCTCTGCAGATGCCCCTTTAATGCAAATCAAACTTTGCGGATTGTGTTACCTATTGAAAAATAGTTTCAATTAGAAATTCAATTACACTGTCTTGGGGGGATGGAACTGACAGTTTCTTTGAATTTTGCACGTTATAGAGGGCTCCAAAGTGCCATAAATCTGCTAATTGATTTCTGTACCTGTAATGTTTGATTAGGTGTATTTTATTGTCTTCTTGGTTTTAATTAACCCCAGGCTTGTCAAAATGCTTCCACTGACAAAGGATATATGATGAACTGAGATAAACTCTATTAACAGAGGCTGACTTTTGTCAGTAATTGCTATCATGCATAAGAGTTATTAGAAATTATCACACACAAAAAGAAACTGTACTTTTGGTAACAACTTTTATGGGCTGCTATAAATCTGTTGATTGCCCCCTACATGCAGGAGATAAGCAACTGTGAATGACAAGGGGTCCGAAGGAAAATCAATCACTTGCTAGCTGTCTTATAAATATTAAGAGTGACAAAATGTGAAGAGTTATGAAGTCTAAGTGCTGAAAATTGAATGGATGCTAATGCGCCTAAACTTGTGCCCATTAGAGATCGTGAGGGCTGTGGAGACAAGGGCACGACTACCCCAGGAAGCTCTTGGTTTTAGTGAAGCAGAACATGTTACCTCAGCTGTGGAGCTCTGAAAGACTAAAGGGATACTGAGGCTTTTGCTTTTGCACCCTTGGTGGGAGTCCAAGTCTGGGCTGTTACCACCTGGAGGTTGTCCATCGCCTCAGAGGGCAGGCATCCAACAGGGTCGTGTCACTAGTGTTTGGGGACAGAGGCAAGCAGAAGGATTGAGCTGATGGTGGGCTGGTTTTACCCAAGAAGCAATTGCAGAGACTGTTGTACAGAGATACTTTGTGATGCTGCGTGCTGTTTTTATGGTCTGCTGTTGGAAATGTTTTATCCAGGAATACAATGGCAAACCTGACAAACCATCTCTTAGACAAACCAGGAAAGAAGCATTAATATCCTCATTTTTACTAATATATCCACCTGTAAGGACTTTGTTTATGTAAGATCTCTAGGTAATAACATACATAAATATATGCAGAAGTCTGTGTGTAAGTACTTCTGGCTGAACTGCAACTTCATCTGTTGCAGATCTCTGGGCTTGTTTGGTTTCTGGAGCCCCCTATGAATGGGGTGTTCAGGTATAGTCCTGTGAATGCAACTGAATTAATATTGTGAATATAAACAGAGCAGTAATTAAGCCATATAAAGCTGTAGAAGTATGAGACAAACTTTCTGCAACATAGTTGTTGAAGTTGATATGACTACTTTCTAGAACCACTGTACAAGCTTATATTTTGTGTAGGTATGGCAATGTTTGTCAACTATTATTTATTATTATTACTATTATTTTATTTTGGTTTTTTTTTGTTTAACTATAGGTGGGAAGAGTACATACAATCCTCAGGAGCTGCAGAGACCTGTGTGCCTGGAAACTTCTTTGTGTTTTCTGCCAGCTTCTGTCCAAGCTTTGGACCCTCTTGGCTGTCTTACTCAAAATGGTTAATTTTATCTTGGTGTTTTATCTATAGCTGAGAGGGTATTTTAAACTGACCTTAATTTTCTTTGCTGCTTTATCTAAGAATTGTCCCAATGACTTAAGAGTACAGTTTCTGTGAGTGTGCATGGAGAAGGGAGGAGCAGAGTAGAGCCTTCCCATGCAGAGGTCACATGCAGTCCTAAAAGCCGCTTGATCAAAGTGTTAGGATATTTAGCTTATTAAAATTCTGGGGAGCTTTAAAACATCTCTGAAGCTTGCGAGGTGCAAGACTCTCACTTTACTGTCTTATTTTAGCCCAAAACAGATCTTCAAATGCTTGGGGCTTTTTGGAGCAGTCCTTTTTCCTCCTGGGCGCTGCAGCGTTTGAGTGGTAGGAATGGCTGAAGTGGCTGTACTGCTGTGTGGGTGCATGGCTGTGCTGGGGTGGAGAGGCGCAGCTGGCACCAGGGAAGCGCAACTCTCAGTTACCAGCAAGGGAAGATCCCTTAGCCTGCTGATCCTTGTGGATGAGGCAAGAAACCCCATCATGCCTGAACCCCGGTTTCCTGTGGATCATTCATATGCAGGACACCCAGGGAAGGTATTCTGCAGCGTGCCAGGTTCCTAAGGGCCATGTGTCTCTGAGTTGCTAGAGTGAGAACTGTCACTGGTTTCTGCAGCCTAGCTGCAGACCTTGGTGCTGGCCCCCTGGCATGGCACAGGTGGGATTTCCTATGGGATTCTCCCCTCGCAGCTGCTGTGAGAGTGGGGAACTCTAGTAGCTGAGTGTTGCGATCTGGCTTGGTGTTTTGGGGGTTATTGGAAGAGTCTTAGCCATCCCATAACTTGTGAGGTTGTGAGGAAGAGAGGTGCAGAGAGGACTAACGATGCCCTGTATTGAGGAGCTGAGACACATCTTTTGGCCTGGTATATTAGGAATGGTCCTGCAGGCTAGACAGGTCATATTGACTTGCTGTATGTGGTATTGGAGTGCTGCATCACAGTATTGCAGCTCTCCTGCCACGCTTGTTAATCCACAGCCTTCAAGGGGCAGTTGGTGTGTTTTGTAGCTGCACCCTTCTTTTTGTTTGTCTTGGTTAAATAGCTCTGTTTAAGAGTTTCCATGCAAGTCTCGTGTGTGTGAGAGTGCACATATATCTATATTCCCTCTTGGGGTATGCTGAAAACAATCCATTTAGAAACCAGGTGTCCTTGTCTCTCTTGGCATCTGGTTAAATATCAGCGAAATAAGAGAAGGTAAATCCTAGGATGCTTTAATAACTGCTGGGGCTGTGAAGCCCTCGGCTCCATCTGATGGGATTTGAAGGTCACGGTGGTTGCCCACATGTGAAAGATGTGTCCTTATTCCCCATAGATAAAACAGACTAAAATGATCCATCTTAAGGTGTCCCTAAACTGAGCTGTTGGGAAGCAATGTGTGTGTTTCAGTCTGCAGAGACCAGAGGTCGCTGTTGAACTGGAAATGGAGACCCCCTCACTTTTTCCAGAGCCACTTTCTATTGTGTCCAGCTCTTAACATGCTCTGTACTGCCTCAGGCTTCTTTTCCCTTACAAAAAAGATTGTTGTCCCAAAAGCACAACACCAGGCTTCTGCAAATGAGGGGCTGAATGATGCAGCTAGAAGAAAATGTAGGACAGTGTGGTTGAGCTGTTTCTCCATAATTCACTCTTGCCCTGCACACCTACCAGTGTGTCCTGCCAATACCCCTCGGTCTTAAGCTGCAGTTCCTCAGTTTCATTCACTTCTCGCCCCCAGCGTAGCCTTGTTCATAGCAGGCATCTCTTCTTTTAGCCCTGGTGGCTGCCTATGAAAGGAGAAATGTATGTAGTGTTGAGCAGCAGAGTAGCAGCCAAGGCAGCGTGGTTGCGATGGTGTAAGGATGAGAGGGGCGTGGGCTTATAGGTGATGTGGTCTTCCTTCTATCTGCAAGTATGGAGGAATGAGACTGGTCAAAACCAGACATACCTTTAGGCAGTATATGGCCATCCTGAAAGTGAGATGCTATAGGAGGGGAGCACATACAGGAGCAATGCTCAATACTTGTGTTTAGGTGGGCCATCCAGTATTTTCTAAAGGTGGGGTACAGGAGGCTGTATGCCACCGCCCTTCTTATCACACAATTGAACTGAACTGACTGTGCATGAGCAGAAGATATGGTACGGCTCGGACACCTCCTAGTATATGGGCTCTGCAGGCAACTCTATCTCGGACATACTCTGCGCAAACAGCAGCATGTCAGGCATGCCTTGTTACATGGACAAGTGGTGGTTGTGTCCTGCTTAAAACTTGGTCTGAGTAGCAGCACTGCAGGGCAACCCATTTTGAAGCTTATTGGGCCCCTTTTGGCTGTACTGCAGGTTAAACTACTGCTGTTATACACAAATGTACCCCTGCAGAGGGTTATCATCCTCCGCCGGGCAGGCCTCTGGCAGGAGGTGTAGAGCTGCACTGCTGTGGCACCAAGGCTGAACCGCTGAGCCCAGCTGATCCCGACCTGACTGTGAGCATGTCTGCACCAAGTCCGTTCCCAGACAAGGAGAGCTGGCTGAAAAAGCTCAGGTCCTTGTATGAATCTCCATAAAATTCCATAGGTCACAATTTGCTGCAAGTTGCACAAGTGAATTAGCATCTTATGTCGCCATTCCTTACTGCTTGAAAACACCCTGGCTTTTAATTTCATTGCTTCTCTCTAGAGAAAAATCAAATGAGAGCTTCCAGCAGATATGATGGACACTTGTGCCATTCTTCAGGAGAATGGTCAGGAATGCACAGGCTTGACCAGGTGGGACGTCCATGGCACAACAGCCTGGGAAGTGAACAAACTGCTTCACAAACTCAGTATTCACAGCAGACTGAGATCCAGTGGTACGTTTTCAATTGGTTTATTATAGTCAATACTTATTATTAACAGATATGAAACAGGCAAAATCTGCGCTTTTTGATGTTATAAATAAATATAGATCTGTTCACTACCTGAAACTGCAGTCTAGTCTCAGCAGAGCCACAAATCTTTAGTTAAAACTTCAGTCTTTTGCCTAGACCTGTAAATTTATTGTGGATACCTTTGTCTTGGCAGAAACAGATCTTTCATCAGTCCTGCTATTCCAGTACATGTGGGGAATAAGGTATCCAGCAGAAAGCACTATTTGGCTAGAACAATTAGCATGATGTGGTTATTTTGGCAAATGCCACGCAGCTAGTCAATACAGCCACAGCAGCGCAGCTGTCGCATTGAGCATTACCTGTAGTTGGGTGGACTCGAGCTGCACCCCTCTTTGGGAGCAGAACTCTGCATTCGAAATAGTGGGAGTGTGGGAAACACTGTGGTGTCTAAATAACTTGCAACATCCTGTAATGTTACTGCGCAAAAGGTCTGAGTTAATGATCCAGTTGATTTACAAGTCAACTGCATGACAATAGAAATTAATATTCACTGATGAGCCAAAGTGAGAGGCCTTGATTTTTTTATTTATTTTTGTTTTCTCTCTAATGGTTTTGTGTCAAATCTGTGTTTGAGTTCATATACCTGTGTATGGATCAGAGGGTATCTGGGGACAAGTAGCATTTGATTAACTTCTGGGCTATCCTGGAAAACACAATACAAGAAATCTTGTGTGAAATTACCCAAATACTGTGCTGTTCTGAAAACATAGCCTAGTGAAATATCCCCTAGTACCAGTGAATGAGTAGATGGAAAAGGAGATTCCTGATCAAATATGGCTTTGTTTGGGGGGCAAATTATAAGTACCTGAGGCCAGATTCTGCTCTCCTTTTCTGATTTATACCCAGCTGAGCTGCACTGTTGTAAAATCACAGGGAGAGAGAAACTGTGGTAGTTAGGGGAAGAAGGCAGCACTTTCCTTTAACTGATTTGTAGTTAAAAACAGGCTTGCTGAGAGAAAGCTGGTGGCTGTGGCAAGTCCCCTCCCTGCAGCGGAAGGCTGTATGGAGGGGACTTTTCTCTAGTGTGCTGGTAGTCAGAAGTGGCTACTTAAACTCTCCTGTTTAACCCAAAGAACTGTAGTGTCAATCACCTGCCCACTATACAGATGGGTGTTGGCTGACTGAGAGCGGTTCCTTGACACTTGCAAGAATAGCTTTGGACATCTCTGCTTTTAAGGTTTTTTCTCCTTCCTCAGGCTGAGCTGGGCTGAACTGACTAATGTCCTATGCAGTGCCTGAGGCAAGAGGCTGCGTGAACTGTTCCTCATCAGCCCTGGGCTGTGTGACAGATAAGGAGCTCCAGGAATCCACCATCCTTCTTCCCTTCTCGAACTGAACATGCCTTTCTCTGAGAAAACAGGGAGATAAGTTTTGTCTGATCTTTGTTCTGCTGCTCAGCATTAGCAGGGACTGGGTGCAGATGACTTCTCAAAGGGGCATATGATATGGAGCTCCTGGCCCTGCTTTCTGCTCTCCAAAGCTCACTAAGGTCTGTAACATCCCCAGGCTGTCCCTTTCCTGCAGCTTCTCTCTTGCAGACCCAGTACTTAGCAAAACTCCTCTAACAGCCTTTATGGTCTTAACCCAATTTCCTTCAAAACTGCCATATGCTGTGAGCTTTGGGAGGGATTAAGAACATGAGAAGGCTGCTCTTTTAAATCCTATGGAAAGAAAAAAATGTGGCATTTTGAGTGCCTGCAGGCAAGGAATAGAGGAATCTCATAACTTCTGTTTTGGGGCAGAAAAAAAACCCCTGTGTCCTTACCAACCTGCCTCCTTCAGCAAGCATTTTTCCTAATCGGAGGAAATGTGAGGGAAGTATCACTTGCTGTTTTGTTGTCGTATTGGGTGATGCTCTGAGGTGCTTCTAAAAGTTGTGAAGAAATGAGACCACGCAGAGGAGGATGAACTCCAAAGACGAAGCAGATGCTGCAGAGATGGAGTTGAGCCTCCTGCCTGAGTAACCACTTCCCTCCATATCAGCATGAGATCCATCCCAGCTGTGAGGGAGACTTTTGCAGGGTAGTGAACCAGCCAGGTGCTGTTTTCTGAATCTCTTTTGTGGTATGTGATGGGAGGTAATATTGAATTTGGGAGTTAAAATGCCTGATACTAGGGATGGCCCTTCAGACTGGACAAGATAAGATAGATTTCAGATGCTGGGTCAGAGACAACCTCCTGACAGCCATGCCGGGCAGCTGGTGATCCTGGAATTAGGTCTGGAGGCCTAACATGTAATAGGCTCAACCTTTTCAGGATTTGTAGAGTAGTGCTGAAATCCATGGGCTCTCCTGGAGCGGGGCACCCTTTCCAGATGCCTCAGTGTTAGTTAATGTGTGCTGGTCCTCAGTCCAGATCAGCTCGTGAGGCTCTGGTGTCTCCCACCTGGAGTGAAGTCCTGGCTGGATCAGGACAGGGAGCAATGCCCTGTGGCCAGAATAACTCCATCTGGGTGAGAAAGAGGAGTCTGTCTCTGTAGGTATGGGTAGATGTCATGCAATGAAGATGAAATACCAGAAGGTGGGCATTTCTTATGTATGTGTAGAGGGCCTGTGCATGGTGCATAAACAGATTAAAACTGGAAGTATTTTTTCACCTGTAACACCTGATCTTTGGTCCTGTGGTTCTTTTTGTAGCCCTGTGCAGGGGATGTCCTTTCCTTGCACTAGGGTAATGGGTGAGATGGACCCTTTCTCCTGCTTTAGAGGGCTAGAATATAAGTTTATTCTGCATTAGAGAGTGTCCGAGATCCTTTGTTGCAAGCTGTGATTGAAGGACGAACTGCAGTGATGGAAATGCTTCTGAGAAGCAGGATCCAGAGGTCAATTAGTGAATGAGCAGGGATAAGAAAATGGAGGTTGAAAAAGAGTCAAAGATATTTACAGCCTGCATGGCCTTCCCTCTCCTGGTGCTTTATTTTTAATGGCTTGCTGCTTTTACCTCTTTTTGTTTAATGAATATGTTGCTGAGTTATTGGAAGCGCAAAATGCATCCAAAAGCAGGACACTCAGGGTTTATTATATTCATATAACTCAAAAACAGCCAAATTGATTTTTTTTTTCTCTTCAACCTCATCTTTAAATCTTGCAGCGGGTTTAGTGGTAGTGACAGGTGTGAGACTGACAGCACTGGAGATAGAAAAGCTGTGTTTAGGTAATGACCCCAGCCGAGAGTGGGGAGAGCACCCTCTCCTCTACCTGATGCTTGCTTCCCCTCCAACCACCTCTCCTTGTGGTTTGGAGCAGATGCAATCCTTGGCTGCCTGATTGATATTCTGGTCTCCACTGCTGCTGGAATGGCTTTGAGAAGCTGGGCCTGTTTTTTCCATCCAGTTACCAGCATGGCTTCACACCAGTGTGATCACCTGCTCTCATATGACCCTGGAGTGGAGGCAGTAGATGTCCTCAGCCATCAGAGCACAGAGTGTGAACTTGCAGCTGTGCAAAGGCTGTTGGACCTGGAGCCCCTAGGGCGGCTTCAGCTCCCCTTGCTGCGGGAGGTGAGTAGCTTGTGGGAAGAAACATATGAAATGGTTGTTATGGGTCATCTTTTTATCTAAGCATCTCTGGGAGTCTCCACTGATTGTCAGGCTAAATCCAGGTAATCCTTTCTGTGAAGCGGCAGAGGAGGTGTGTGTGGTGGCTTCTGCCCTCTTTAGGGCAGCTTGCACAGACTTGTAGTCTGCCTGCTGTCTCCTGGGGGTGTTGCCCTTGCTAGTACCGAGGTGGACATGGCAGCAAAGTGTACGGTGGTTCTTGGAGCCACGCTAGCTGCTGCACCCTGGGACTTTGTCCTGCAGCTGCCCCACCTGTCTGATCGGAGTGAGGCACCAGTAGGCTTCAGAGGCACCCCTGCCCTGTCCTCCCAGGATGGAAAGGGGCAGGGGGGGAAACAGGGTGGGTAGGGACATCTCTGCTCCCGGAGAGGAATAAAGGACCCCACCCTCAGTATGAAACAGCAAGAGGTTTTCATCTCAGCCCTGGTTAATGAGGGCATTTTGATCTACAATTGTTGACTGCAGAAAGAACCTCCCTGATAAAGGGGGAAGGGATGTCCTGGGGGAGAGGGTCGCTGAATATGCATGGCCCCGGGTCTCTTTGTTTAGCTGATATCTGACTATATTTATTCTTCTAGATTACACATTCTGACTGCGGAACAAAGGGCTGGCAGGAGCTGCTCTCTTGTGCTTAATAATTTGAGTGAATTTACATTTCAATGCAGCCCTGCGCCACTTCCCACCCCCCATGGAAAGAGCAGAATTTCCCTGTTGCAGGGAGGGGGAAAAGAAACTCCCACCCCAGTGGCCAGCCTGGGAGATTTATTGATATTCCTTTCTGAATTTATTCCTTGCAAATCCTGTATGTGTGTGCCCACCCGCCCCATGCAGAAATGTGTTCTTCCCTGCCACCCTATTCCATGACTTGCTCAGATAACGCTGTTTGCCCCACCTCCCTGCTGAGCGGTGTGATTCATCGTCAAGTAATTAACCATCAGCAGTACAGAAAGTACCTGGCTAGGCAGAAGTGTGAAAACACATCTACACCTAATGGGAACTGGACGGAAGATTTCCAGTTTGAGTGACACCCGGGGAGCTGCAAAGTGACAAAAAGACAGGGTTAGCCGTTGCCAAAACTCCCCAAACATGCTCTGGTTTCTATGTAATGTCCTTTTCACTCTATTTTGGGACCTGAAAGTGCAAAAAATCATTTGCTGAGTCAGAGTCACAGGGGGTCTAGAGGTAGCGGTTTCTCACCTGTCTGTCTGAGCAGGCTTGGATCCCTGCCTGTAGCGAATGGTTTGAGCGTGGGGCTTGTCTCTTGTTTGAGATGAATTTTCCCTGGCCTGCATCCTCAAGCCTATCTACAAGGATGGGTTTATGTCCCCGCATAGGATCCTGGGCCTTGTGTGCACAAGTGTCCTGTGTTAGCTACCACCCAATTCTTGCTGAGCCACAGTCCGGCCGTTTGATGTTAGGACAGCTGCACCCCTTGTCTCTTACCCACCTGATGATAACCGTGCAGGGACAGGGACTTTGTATGCCGATAACCCCAGCATGCTACACTGCCTTCAGGTCTCTTACTACTACTGCTCTGCACTAGCCCATTATAACAAACATTTGATTATAGGAACAGATCCTCATTGCTATTTCCAAGGACACTTCTGCTTATCTTGAGCCCTTAGGAGATGAGTTGTGAACCTGTGAGCACAGGACTTTGCTGGGTGGGCTCTGTGTGGTGAGGTGTGGATCAAGTAATGCTTTTCTCCCATTTGCTCCTCTTCTCTCTAGTCCCATGTTGTCTCACGTGGTACAAAATGAGATGGACCTTCACTGCTCTTGAGACTGAGAAGCAGGACATGATGGAAGGAGCAGCCTCAGACGCGCCTGAGTCCAGCAGCAGCCTCTTCCAGAAGCTCGTTACACCTGCACTGGCTCTTTGGGCAGCCAGAGCACACACACTTTTTTCAATACTTTTCTGGCCATATTTTTCCTTCTTTTGGAGTCTGTATGAAGACCTGTGTGTTGGTGATGCAAGTTCTTGAGATGAGCTGCAGAGCACTTCCATATGCAAGGGAAGCCCACTTCTAGCCAGCTCCAAACATGTGACCAGTGGCCTTTAACACATTCAGTTCAGGTCTTCATTCCAACCTGAACTGCAGAAGAGCTCGGAAATGGGTTTTATAGCCAGGTTTCACTATTTCTATGTACACTGGCATGTGTCAAGCTCTGTGGATGTGCTTCCCTACACTGCTCAGGCAACAGGGCTGAATTCTTGGCTCTGCAGAAAGCAGTACAATGATCCTAACTTAACCAGTGCTTATAAAGTAAGAGCCTGTGCATGTGTAATGCTGCTGCTCTTGCTACTGCCCTTTGTAGATGTAGTTGTTCTGCATTACAGAATGCAGGATATAATGCCTGAGGAACATGGAAAGGACCGGGACCTTGTGCTGTGTCCCACTCAAGCACAATGGAGGGAATCTCCTGCCTTGCAGAGCTTTGGCCTAAAGGGTGAAAGAGTGAGGGGTTGTCAAAAACGCTGTCTGAAACACCTGCAGGAACAGGTAACTGTTTATTTTAATGCATAAATGTATATGTTCATTACTTTTCATTCATTTTGCATTGTGTACATGCATCAATGTGGAAACATACATATGTATGTTCCATATCACACATATATACACAATCTGTAATATATACGAACACAATGCAGCATTAAATCAGGGGTTTTCGCTTCTCTTAATTACCTAATTATATTGATTTTTACATTCTGTACGTCTTGGTTTTATCTGAACTTTACAGAAGGTGTAAGCAATACACATCTTGTCACATCCCATTTTCACACTAGCGCTGTTGCTGTATGAACCATTGCTAGAAATAAAACACGACTAGAATAGTCAGCCATCTGTCTGGAAAGCACATGCGGTCCCAGATGGCAGTTTCTCTCCCGCTTGCTGGTAGCAAAGTCCTCTGTCTAAGGAACACAGCAGAAACGTGTAACAATTCAGCAGGGATATGTATAATGTGCAGCCCTCCCCCAGGCTGGGGCCAAGGGCCCTCCAGCAATGGAAGAGGAGGGAAAGTTTGAGCACTGAGCCCATCCCTAAGGGGGGGGCAGGTGTTCACCTCCTGCTGAGCAGCGAGATCAGCATCCAGAGCTAGCTAACTCCACAGCAAGCCTCTCTGCCTCTGCCGCTCAGCTGTGTATGAATGAGGTCCCTCACGCTGTCTGCGAGGGTGCCGTGGGGAGCAGGCAGCAGAGAGACAGCAGGACCTTGGCAGGTGAAGCTGGAGTGGGATGAAAGCCCGTGAGTTGTTCTCCCTGGCACTGCAGGACCTTTCCTAGGAGAAATGACTCTGTCTCTGCTGGGGAGCTGGGTGCTTGGTTTGCAGACGGCTTGGCCACCAGGAACTGGCACTTGCCCACCTCAAAGGCCCCCAGACTACTTTCACAACCTCTCTCCCTCAACCAAGGAGTTGCTCGGTATTGTTCAGGGCAATTGCAGTGTGGCATTGCTGCCACTTGTGAAAAGACAGTACGGTGATGTTTTTCCTGCCAGTAGGTGATGAAGCACCTCTAGTTAGCAAACGTGGTCATTTCTGCTGGACTCAGCCTCCAAGGGTTGCTTTCACTGATCAAAATGAGCAGAAAAAACCCCAAGAATGTGAAAATTGCCAAAGTCTGGGAGTGACTCGGTGGGAATGCAGCTTTACTGTCCTTTGAACTTTTCGCCCCTTCATGCAGTTTTGAATCTGGCCTGCGGGAGGGATAAAGGATAACAGAACAGGTTTCTACAGAACTGAGGAATATGGAAGAAATCACAAAAAGAATGACAGCTCTCTGTGCCTTTGGGAAACGCACCCAAAGCCATCAGCCTCTTGGCTGCGGTTTTCACTCCTGCCTTCAAAAGAGCTGAACAGTGATCCTGTGAAACAATGCTGAATTTCCTTATCTCTTGATAATTTTGCCTTGCAAAAACATCATCTTCATGGGTTCCCATTTTCTGGAATATCCTTCAAGCCTGTCTCCATTCCCAGAAAAGTCTTTGCACCACCTACTGACTTTTTAACCTTGTGATACCTGTCCCCACCTGCTGTTTTTCTCCTGGGAGACTCATGGCTGTGGTGGTATGCTGCAGAGGTTGGCACGACTCCCTTTTGTACAGGGGAAAGCTGCGTATGGGCTCTGTGAAACCTTCAGGAGACAGCAACGTTTTGCTTCAAAACCTGTCCTATGCTGGAGTGTTCTCTGTCTGGAGATCAGCTGGCTATTTGCTCTCAGTGCCGAGCGAGGGCTGGCAAGGCACCCTGTCATCGCAGTGGTACAGCAATGATGGTGTGTGCAGGGGGTGTAACAAGTGGTGTAGTCCTCCCGTTGCAGCGCATCCCTCCGCAGGGCCTTTGCGGGAGCACCAGAGATGCCCGCTCTGTGCAGCCACAGAAGACTGCAGCCACTGGAGCTGCCAGTTCCCGGCTACCCACTTTGCACTCGCACGGTCAGGAGGAAAGATAGAGTGCATCAAGAAAAGGTCCTGTTGAGAATGGGCAAGGGGTCAGATTGTTTTGGAGGCAAGAGAAAAAAACCAGTTCCTTCTTTCCTCTTGGAAATGATTTTGTTTTGGCCCAGCCTTTGCAAAATGGAATTAGAAAGCCTTGCTGAGCATTGGGAGCTGGCGGGAGCCATCACCCAACCAATTTGTCATAATGGGAGCCTGGTATCTAATAAGCAGGTAATAAATGCGCTAAGTGTCCACCTTGAACTTGCCTGCGTGCCTCCCCACAGAGGCAGACCCTGGGCTGCAGCTGCTGCCTGATAAGCAGATGATGTCAGGCCTGCTGGAGTGATAGCTGTCTGGCTTTTCTCTCCTGGCCACAGGCATGGCAGGAGAGAGCACAAGCTCCGCAAGGCGAGATGTGGGGCGGGGGAAGCAGGTTAGGGCAGGAAAGCCTCATCCTGTGTAAATCAGCCCTCAAGGCAGTAGGGCCTGTCTGATTTCTAGGAGTCACGTAGCAGGTTGTGATAGGGAATGGGCAGGGTTTTGCTTTGTTGTGAAAAAAACAAAACTCTGCACCTTTGGTTGAGGTGCTAAAATTGCGATCTTTCCAGTTTTGTTTTAAGTGCATGAGGTGATGGGCAAAGGACAACTAGAGAGGGGGATGCTTAGGAAGTGCAAGATTTTGAGTAGAGAAGCAGAGGGTCACGCTCCCCCTGCTCTGAGAAGACAGCTGTGGGGCATATTATGGCACCAGGAGGACCTGGGCCTAGGTGTGGGGTCAGAGAAGCTCAAGGGAAGAGTCTTTGTCCCAGGGAATTGCCCATCCCACCTCCCCTGCTGTGCCTCAGTCGGTGGCTGTACTTTCTGGGGATGTGGGTGGGGAGAAGTGATCCTAGAGGTGACAAGTCCCAGGGAACAGGTTCTCCTCTAACTTTAGGGAAGCCCAGGTCCCAGGTGGCAGTCAGTGGGGACGCGTGGACCCCCAAGGGCCTTTTATGGCATCAGGCAGTGGGGACTGGGCCACCGGAGCAGTCTCTCCAGTGGGACTGGGACCAACCCTGGCCAAAGGAGAACCTAGAAAGGGCAGGAAACAGGACCCCTTTCCATCCTCAAAGTGAGAAGGACCTGCCAGGACATAAGCTCTGGGACCACCACCTGTGATTGACAGCTCCCTGCTCTGTCAATCTTCTATTTTTGCTGGGTCTTTTCCCAGGGCACCCACCAGCACATGGCGGGTGCTGTTCTCCCTGGTCTCTGCTGGCTCCTGCCCATCCAGGCTCCAAGCAGCCACTGGCAAGGAGGTCGTTATCGCAGGGCCCTGCTCAGCAAAGCAGGGAAGTCCGTCCCTATTTGTCACCGAGCGTCGGGGCCTTGGAGGTGAATCAGATGCACTGTATTAATAGATCTAATCATCGCGAGCCTTGGCCATGCCGTATGTAGCAATCTGTTTCCTGGCTGACAGCGTGCTCGCTGCTAGCAGGAGGGAGAGGCAGAGGAAGAAGCATCGCCCATCCGCAGCTCTGCGGGGCAGGACCTTGAAGGTGGCTGAACAGAGTTTCTTTTCACATGTCGGGTGGGTGAACTCCTGGTCTCTTGCTCACTGATGGCAAATCTGCCAACAGGAGCGGATCACAGCCAGGGAGACTTTGGTTTTTGGAGAACTTCCCGTGCTTTCAGGACAGGGATTTCTCTTTTTCTTAGGTATCCTTGAAAAAGAAGTCTGCTTCTCCTTTTAGCTTGCTGGCAGCCTCTTATTTTGCATTTGTCTTCCTTGCTAGTGCTAGTAGTTGGTGCCACTGCTGGCTGGTGTTTCAGACCAGCCTGAGATCAATAGGGGAGCACTTGCTAGCATCATATTAATTGAGTTTTATGCTGAGAGCCCTTGTGCTATTGATTGTAACTGTAACTTCAGCTGGAATTTGGGAAGCACTTACTTGAAGTCTAAAAAATGAGAAGAAAGCAGAACACTGGGTGATTGGATTGACTTCATTTCCAGTGGATTACGCTGTAATAATTGCGTATGTCCAGTCTGCTTTCATTACTTGTCCCTCTAATAAAAGTACCAGGAATGCTTTCAAATTTCAATATGCAGGATTATAGGGCTTGCTTGGAGCAAGCACCAGAGTACACTGGACAGGAGCAATATGAGAGACTTTATCTTAATAACTGGCAGAGAATACCCACTCACCCTGCTGTCTGCCCCATTCACATCCTTTTCTTTGCTTTCCTTCCTCTTAAAAAAAGGAAACAAAAATGCCAATTACTGACTGAGAACATGAATTTTTCATTGACCTCCTGTAATTCCCCACAAAGCTGATGAGGCTGGAAGGTAATGAAATGAGATTTCTTCAGAGAACAAATGAATGAGAGAAGATGACTGCCTGAACTGAAAGCCTGGTGAGATGAGGGCATCGTCAAGGGCCTGTCTTCGGTGTGAGGGAAGGACAGAGGTGCTCTGGGGTCAGGGATAAGAAGGGGTGGTTGGAGGCTCATCAAACTTGCTTTTCCTTCCAGCCTAGGGTAGCCCTCTCTAAGCAACTGCTGAGACTACGGGATAGTGTGGGATGCCCTGAGGGGTTGGGGCAACCTTAACGTGAGTGTGCAGGGCTGTTTTGGTTTTTTGTTTGTTTTTCTTCTGACATACAGCCTTCCACTGTCACTCTTGGTGTGGGGCAAAGTATCCCACTGCACCAAGGCTGAGGGTGCTTTGGCTGTCAAATGGCTTGTTTTGCAGAGGTCTTTGCGGAGGGGCCCTGCTTGCTCATGGCTCCAAGCTTGCAGGGGTGTTGCCACCATGCTGGGGCTTTCTAGGACTTTTGTTGTTTTTAATATGCTGCTTTGAAATAACCCAGCAAAACCTGCTCTCAAACTAATTTGTTATTTTTTTATAAAGGCTCCCCCCCACTTTTTTTTTAAAGATGTTGTCAAATTGCACTTCTTAAGATTCATGGTGGATCTCCTTTGCCTGACTCTATTACCCAATTTAAATACACAACAGCAAGAGGGGTTGAATGCCACTATGTTAACACAGTGCCAGAGACCTCTGTGAGGTTGTTTGTTAAAAGCAAATTGTACCTGTTAAGGGGCTGGGAAGGGGAGCACAGCTGCTGTTAACTGCTTTACCAAATTGACTCTGACTCATTCGTTTCAAATGAAAATTGAAATGCTCTTGACTTCTTCTTTTTCTTCTTTTTTTTTTTCATCCTTCCAGTGGCAAATTTGCTTTACTTAACGCTAAGTGGGGATCATTTCTTGTGATTACTGAAAAATGCATCATAACTTTTGATTATGCTGCTATTAAGGATGCAGAATGGCAATTGCTGCTGCTTGCAGAGAGGGAGAGAGAGGAAACACTGCTGGAAGAGCTGGTGTAACCCTTTGCTATGCAGAGTGCTGCAGAGAAGGTGTAACTGCTGTTAGTCTGGGGCTGCAGGCTGGTGGGGCAGGTCAAATTCAAGCTGGGTGCAAGCGAGCATGAATGCTGCTGACCCCAGAGGGGTGAAGTGAAGGCTGGAGCCTCACTGAACTGCCACAGCTTCCCAGAAGTTGGCCATTTGCAGGGGCTAATGATCCTCTCTTTAAATGGAAACACCCTGGGAAGATGGGCTGTTGTTTGGAGGAAGGGAACATTTTGGGGGATGGAGAGGGAATGTTCCTAGCAGCAGGACAAAGGACACATGTCCCAGGACTGTAGACACCCCTCAGTTGGATAGAGGTTTCTTCTGCAGTGGGGGAATGGGCAGGATGGTGGAGACAGCCTGGACAGTGCACCAGGAGAGGGTCTGCGGAGTGCCCAAGGACGTTGCATCCTGTGCTGGGGAAACTGAGGCAGGGAAAAGAAGGTGTGGAGGTGAATTGCTTTACATTGCATTGTGCTTTTCATGCAGGGATTTCTTGTGTTTCGGGAGCACCTGCTCTGCCATAGTGAACGTTTGCCCTCCATGTATGTGAAGATCCCCAGGGTCTGGATGTCTGATGGAGTACCTGAAATGCTGTGTGTTAGAACTGGTCAGCCCAGCTTCTGGGGCAGCTGGGCTGCAGAGCAGCAGCAAAGGCTTGACCTCAAGATAAGTGGCAGTGAAGCTAATGAGCATAGTGGAGGTAATACACACTTGGATGGGGAGAACACTCTGGGCCACCTCAGAGAGCCCTTTCCTGGCTTAGGAAAGGTGTAATCAGTGTTCTACTCCTGCTACTCAGCATGGTGGGCTATAAACAGAGCACACGTGGACTGGTGTAAACCTGTGTGTGTCCAGTGTTGCACAGGGTTTGGGCAGTTACCCAACTTGGGTGTTGAAGAAAGGAGGGGAGGTACTGATTTTGCACTGTCAGCCTACAGACACCTCATCAGAGGGGCCACTATCAGTGAGGCAGGGAGTTTTGGTGGCTGATTGCTTAGATACTTGTTCCTTTGTGGCTCCTTCCCAAGGGGTCTTGCTTTATTATTTTCACTGCTTGTTTTGAAGCTCTCCCAGGGCATCACCTGCCCTCTATGGCTGCTTTAGCCCTGTTTTTCCACTGGGAACTACGTTTCCCAGAGTTCCTACTCTTAAAGGACTGAAGTGTTGTAACAGGCAGTGCTGAGCTGCCTCTGAGACTTAACAAG
Source organism: Anhinga rufa (assembly GCA_013400875.1). Classification (NCBI taxonomy): domain Eukaryota; kingdom Metazoa; phylum Chordata; class Aves; order Suliformes; family Anhingidae; genus Anhinga; species Anhinga rufa. The sequence goes on along the minus strand of VZTV01000415.1, from coordinate 5,929 downwards.
ATCAAGAAATGTTGGAAGTGAGGCTGCACTTAATTAAATAAGCAGCACAGGAGAACAGCCATTTGCAACAGGTTTGGAAGATGAGGCTTTCTTAAGAATAAGGGAAGGACCCCTTTCTGTTCCCTCTGGGGAACACTGCAGGCAGCTGCAAACAGCTGGTTTATGCCTCATGCCTTGGAACAGCAGAGTTGTTAATGGGAGTGAAAGCGCAGACTGAATTACCGAGGTTGTGTTTGTAAGTGAGCACCGTGAGGCTCTCAGCATACTCAGGAAGAGGTTTCTGCCCTAGCAATACTTGCCTGTAAGCCTCCTAAAAACAAGAGCAGTGCTTTGCTAATACTACAAGGCTGGAGAAGTTAAAGATGTTTCAAGGACAGAAATATGTGGAAAGATTTGATGCAGAGATCAATCTGCAGAACTACAAAGGAAGAAATGTAACAGCTGCTAGCATTGATGAGACAGCCAGTGCCCTCCACGGAGAACTGTCTTTTCTGCTTTGTTTTCTTCCTCTCTGTGCACCAAACTGAGCTACACAGCGCAACAGACTTGGCTGGGCTATCCAGTGAAAGCTGGTTATAGGAAGAGGCTTGCTTAGAAAGCATTGGCGGCTGTGTTAACAGGATTTCTTGGCTATAAAGCTCTCGGGGGATCATACCTGTACCAGCTCACCACTGAGCCCATCTCCTCCAGCTGGAGGGGACCTAAAGCAGTTCTTGCAGCCCACCCGCCTGCCACCTCTACCACGGACAAGTAGGGGTTGGCTTTGTCCTGGGAGAGCGGCGACCCTCATGGCAGAGCCTGTGGCTTGGCAATACGCTGAAGTTCAACTAGTCTCAGCGTTCCCAAAAGAATATACATGCATACATACTTACAGATCTACATATATATATATATGTATATATGTGTGTGTGCATATATATAAAATACATATATATATTTTTTTTGCTGGCAGCTGAGATAAAAGGGATATAATGAAAATGTAAACGAAAAACTTTACACCAGGCATGGCCTGACAGAGGGAAGATTGATATCCCATGATGCTTTGTCTTGATGAGACAATGAAAAATAACCACCACGGCAGCTGTGTCAATATCAGACTTGGTAATGCACCACTAGCTGTGGGTTTTTATTTAATCCGCTTTGCTTTAAGATGATAACGGTTGTTACTTTTCAATGCCTGTCTGTCAGCACCCTGGCATTGCAATATTCCTCCGCAGCTTTGCGAGCGGGTTTCATTTATTTTAAAATACCATTTCACACACTGCTGACTTTTAACAGTGTTCCATGTGAGTTTGGGAGATTGAATAGTGACAGAAACAACACTTTTTATGAGAATACAGAATATTAAAAATGGGGCACAATATACAGATGGCAGTTTTCACTACAGCTTGTTTTTTTTCCCCCCAACCTGCTTCTGCTACTCAGCTTCCCACTGAATGCATTTGTAGTAACACCATAAATGTCACTTTCGCTGACTGCCTTTTGGCATTTTATTTAAATGGGAATTCGGCTCTTGCTGCTGCCACCACTGCATTGAGCTCCTGTTTTGCAGGAGTGCCACTGTGCACGCTCCTCTCGCATCCAGTGCATTTTCGATCAGCTCAGATCCGGGGGCTGCCGAAATAGCAACCCCAGCTGTGGCAGTGTGATGGTGCATGCATCTGTGTGTACACACCTGTGTATCTCTGGGGCGACCGGGAAGGTCACTGAAAGCCATCCAAGAGTGGTTCTACTTGGTGAAATATTTTTCTTTCTGCTTCGCTTCTCTAAGACTCTCATCTTGCCAGCAAAATGCAAAATCATTTGCTGCTGTGATGGCACCAAGAGGCAGATGATATCTGGAGTTAGTAACTCTTGGTTTTAACTCCTGGGGGTCTCTTGGCTGCTTTCTGCCTAAAATCTGGCTGTGTTTGCTTTAGCTCAGTTGCTGTGGTGTTGAAGGAGCCCTGTCCCCTCCAGGTTTCCCGGGGCATATAACAGTAAAGGCCTCCTAGAAGGTGATGTAGTCACATGACAAATCCCTCCGTGGTCCTGGCTGGTGCTCCTATAAGTGTGTAGATCTTGAAGCGTGAAGAACTGTGATGGGTGACAGTCCTTGGCAGTCCTGATCCATCTCCTGTCACAGGGCTGGAGACAGCCCCCGGTCTGCAAGTATTTTCCTGGGGGACCATATAGATTGAAAAGCAACAGGGAAGAGGGTAAACTGAGGATTTCTTTTGATTTTTTTTTTTTTTGGTCCTCCAAAATGTTTGTGTCCCAGGGTGGCTGGAGATGACCAGTGACCTCCTGGAGCATCCCTCCTCATTGGGAACAGGTGAGTGTTTTGGTGGTTTTTACCCTGTCGTGGCAGCTGAGGGAAGAGTATGTGAACCGCTGCTTGCGTCCTGGATGCAATGGCTCACCTTGCTGACCTGAAAACAGCTCTGCTCCCTCCCTTTCCTGCACACTAGCTTTTTGGGCTGTGATTCTGTAAATGCAGGAGGATTCTATAACCAGCACTGTACATATCCTCTGTCAGCACACAATTCCTTCAGCGTGAGGAAGAAAAGCCTTATCCTTGTATTTCTTGTCCTTGTTCCCGCTACCAGCAGCCCTATTGATAGTCAACTCGCTGTCCTCTCTAAACACAGCTGCGGGAGGGATGGGTTGACTCCTGTTTTCACCTTCTAACTCTACAAGACACCAAAGTGTTCTTGAAGACATGTAATTGCCTGGTTCCCCCTGTTCTTTACATACCTTTGGAAATGTCTAAGCCTCTGCACATCTGGGCTGGAACGGTTTGGCTGCATTGTAGGGGATGATTGTGGCAGAGCCAAGAATCCTGCAGCCTGATGGACAGAAAAATGTTTTTGTTTGAAAATGCAAATATTTATTTTGCTTAACATGGGAAAGAAGATTATGTAAAAAAAAAACCCACCTGGCTTGGGTCTTTATTTGTCATTTTGAGGCAATGGCTGGTTGCTGGGAAGTATTTCTTTTTTTCCTACCCATGTGAGCTATAGAGGTCCTTGAAGTCACCAAATGCTCCATAAAGTTATAGTGTTTTGGAAAATGATAGATGTAGGATTATTACTTTCATCTCAGTAAAGTGCTTTTATTTTAATTTCTGAGCTGGAGCTTCATTGTACAGGTATACAAGGACATTATATAAAATATAGTGACCTGAAACAATGTTTTTGCTGTTACAGATTCTGCTACTGCAGGACTAAGTACACCTGCATACCTTGAGCCCTTCTGGGAGGCTGGAAATTTGTCCTTTTGTAGTCCACTGGGACAAAGCTGCTATTTCTGGCTTTGTAGGTTGCAATGGCATCAGACTCACAAGTGGTGCTATTTTAATGTACATAAAGCTGTTTTCCAGTGCAGGCTAAATCTTCTCCCCTCTCGGCCCCAAGGGAGCGCATAGCAGAGGGTGGGAGGAGCAGGATGAGCCATTACTGAACAGGTTGACTTTTTAAAGAAAATGTGAGCTGTTTGAAAATGCTCCTACATGTGCAATGTTCCAGGCAATCCTGGGAGATGGATGAGCAGCGAGAGTGCAGGTGAGGCAGGCAGAGGCACAGGAGAAAATGTTGCTTTCGTGTCTCTGTCCCAACAGGAATAATTTCCACATAAATAGCACCTCTCTGTTATTTAACACTTAAATCATCAAAGTGCCCATCAGCATGGGGCTCTTTTGTGCTGGGTGCGCCACAAATATAAAAGTGTGTGAATGGGGAAGCATGGAGATAGTTTATGGCTCCTGTTTTAGAGCAAGGAGATGGTGCAGGTGACCCCTTCAGAGCCCTTACACCCTATTATCTATTCATCATCTATTATAACTCTTCCTTGTTGCGCTAAGTTTATCCTACATTTCATCAGGTAGGAGCCTGGCGCACACAAATCAGATCTATGGCCTGGTTTCCTAGAGTTAACTTACGGAAGCTAAACTTTCTTCCTGGTGTCTAGGTAAAAATCACTCAGCTATACCTGTGTATGTGTTGGCATTGTGTAAGTCAATAGCAATGCTCTGTTTGCATGATACATCAGGAAACAAAATAGTGTACCTTTAGCCCAATCCTTTCTGGGTTCTTGGACACGAGGCAAGATGGATAACAGAGAAAACAGTCTTCGTTATAAGACTGATGCCAGCTTTGCATGTTTTGGCCCTACTTTAGCATTTCCTAACAATGTTGCTTTCCTGTTTCCCAGAGCCACAGTGTTTGCATAGTGCAAATGGTTGCCAGTGTTAATTTAGTGGTTCCCCAGCCCTACCTGGCATGGCTGTGCCAGGGGATATTGCTGAACTCCAGCATGCCATGTGTAGTGTATGACTTGCTCCTCACAGCTCAGTGAAGCAGCTCCTTGAACAAGCAGAATAGATTAATTAGTCTGAGATAAAGGAAGGAGGTTCCTTAACATCCCTCTCCCTCTAAACATTTGTTTTCTATGGGGCTGGGCAGTGACACTTCATGCGAAACAAATGGGGAGTTGTGCTGGGATAAGGGGATGTTGTTAAGGCTGGGTGAATTATAGTGATGTGGGAATCATGGGTCACATCTGTGTCTCAGTTGTGCACCTAAGGAATGTGTCTTTCTAGTGACAACAGCATACCTCCTGCCCTGGAAACCTGTCTCTTAGCTCCCAGTGTGGTGGTTTTTTTGAGCATCGGGGAAGCAGGAGGAGCACTGGACACCAGGATTTTCTAGGACCAAGTAGAAGGGATGCTAAGGCGACTCCCAGTTTGAGCTGTCTCCTATTGGAGGATGCAGCTTACCTGTGTGAGGTGGTTATAGGCGCTTCCCCATGTCTTGTAGATGAACACAGTTTTGCTGTGTTTTGCTTGTCACGCGAAGGCCCTGTTTAATCTCCGAGGATGCCTGTTCTCCTTGGAGGAGCCATGGCAAGTAGCAGAGGAGTTTGTCCCTTTGCATTTTCTTCAACAGGAGGCAGGTTTTTTTTTTTAGCACAGAACTACTGGTGACAGGGTGGGAGGCTGGGATTTCTGAAAGTGGGGCTCATGCCTTTCTGCATGAACTGCTGGGTTTGTGGGTATGGGATAACGCTGACAAGCTGCATTAGGCACTTCTGGTACCTATCTGACAAACATCATGCCTCATGCAGCGTTCTGGCTGCCTAGCTACTTCTGCTTATCCATTCCAGCCCCTTTGGCATATAGAGTTCCCACAGGATGTCATTTTCCACAAATATAGTCCAAGACCATTTAGAGGTCCCAAGCCATGTAGTGACAGTGTCTGCCTGGGTGGCAGCAGCAGGGATAGCCAGCAAGCTCTGCACAGAAGAGGCAGCTGCTTTCCTGTCATGCAGGTATGCAGCTGCACTGATGGATTCCAGCTTTTGGGGGGCAACGAGAGTGCATTTCAATCTTCAGTCGTGTTCCTCTTCTCTCTCCAGCAGAATCTGTGCAGGTGCACACACTGAGTCAACTCACCACTGCTTCCAAGGATTTTGGGTTTGTGTCTCCACTAGGAAGGACTTGCTTTCCAACTTAGTGTTTGTAACATTAGCATAGTGCTTTCGTGTTTCCAGTAGCAGAGCTGGTGGCTGGCTCTCTGTGTGCCTGTGTTCATTGTATCCCATGCAGGTGGGCACTGTGGCTTCTCTATTGCATGACCTAACCAAGCTGACTCACTTTATTCTTTTTCCACAGTTGGAAATAGCTCATGCCTGCTGCTGATCTGCTGTGTGCTACGGGGCATGGCACAGTTGGCTGCTCTGCAAGTCTATCCATATGCCCTATTGAGACATGTTCTTGCTCCCTCTTGGAGAAGATTTCATCCAAGGAGCAGCAGCACTGGAGTATGGAGAACCTCAGAAGGAAATGAGTAGGTCCCAACTGTGTTTGTGTTGATAGACGGTCTGCAGCATTGGCCTTGGTCTCTACTGTGTGGCACTGACACCGAGTCTTCTTAGAGTGACAGTAATTTCT
>VZTV01000413.1:0-25432 GCA_013400875.1 Anhinga rufa | reverse complement strand
GTTTTTCTGTACCCCCGGTGAGTCCTTTACTGAAGAGACCCAATGGGGAAAGGCAAACTTCTGCTTCCTCCTCCATTGCTGCTACTCAGGGCTCGGTACCGGCGCTGAGATTGTTTAATGTCTTCATTGGTGAGTGGGATGATGGGACAGACAGCAGCCTAAGCAAGTTGGTGGGTGATACCAAAATGGGGGAGCAATCTACATCTGAAGTCAGCATCTGAGCATGGGGTCAGCCCAGAGGACCTTCAGGGCTTCCACCCAACCTACTTCATTCAATGACTCTTTTTTTTTGCAATGAACTGGAAAACTGTTGCGCTTTAGGATAAGTTCTGGTGATAATTAATCTGTTTGACAGCAAAGCCCCTATGGGACTGACTTTTATAATTTACTCCCTCTCTGTATCCCCTACCAACTAGGCAACAACTTCATGTCCTTCAGATGATTCTTTTTTCTTGCTCCATGGACCCTGAAGTCTTCACAGCACTTTCAACAGGACAGGTCTACCTGCCCATCTACATCTCATTTTATAGCTGGTGATTTTGGTCTTCCAGGTTTGCATTACCATAGAGGAAGACACGCTTTGAATCCAGATTGACTGAGCAGTCCAAGGTGGGAACAATCCTGATGAGCTGGCCCTGACAGAGCCCTAAGAAATGATGTAAAGTTATTTAAACTGAGCTGGATAACTTGGTATGCTGAGACCACTGAGATAACACATGTAATACCAACAAAATGAGAATGATCTTTGGAAGGAGAGAGGTAGGAGGCAGACAGATCACCCTATCTGACCATAAAAGAGCTGTGCCACACATCTAAATGCAAGATGACTAGCTGATGGGTGGAGACTGGATTGCAATTTCAGACTTAATACCTAAAACTTCCAGTTGAAGGGGATGGCAGGGGGGAGGAGGTGGGAAAGGGATTTGACTACAAAATCTGAAATTTCTTACCTCTGTCACAAAAAGTGCAATAAAATTCTAAATCTCAGCTTTGTGTTAAAGTCACTGTTGGCAAGGACTTAAAAGAGAAAAACTTCCAGTGACCTTTCTTTTGCTGCCATGTTGCTTCAGAGCTAAAGGGTGATTAGCAGCCACCTGAAAAACATATGCAAAGAGGGTGGCATAAAAACTCTATTTAACATTGTTGTGGAGCAGCAGGGGGGAGAGCTGCAGCTGCAAATGAACCTGTTCTTTGCTCAAGTGAAAGTTTTGGCAAAAAGATCAATACAGTGAGACCACAAATGAATTCCAGTTATGCTAACATAATATGGGAGGATTAATGCAATTTTTTCTTGTTTAAAACTAGGTTTTTGAGCCCCAAGTTTAAAAACAGTCTCCTTAGTAAGATGCCTGGATTCCACTGGACACTGATATTAGCATTTTAGAGCAGAAAGCAGACATTTTTGCCTAGGATCTCATTTCAATGTGAGGTCATACCATTCTGTTAAGAGCTGCCTGAAGACTGGATTCTCGATGCAGTGAGAATGAATTCTAGTTTTTGGTTTTGATACAGCTGAAATATCTACAGAAGCTTCCCTCTTCCTCTATTTTGACATTCCTATTTAAACTCCAGCTTGAAATCACTCAGAGATTACTATAGAAGATATTAGTTAACTATGCATTTTTCTCCATCTTTTAAACAGTTGGTCCAAATTTAAGTAAGTGCTTAATTTAATTAAATTATTTCCTTGTAATTTTCAAAAAAAAGTTCTCTCAAAACAAAATCTGTTTTTGTCTGTGACACAGGTTAAAATCTGCATCTTCTGTAAGACTTTAATGCTCCTTCTGCTGTCTGGAGGTCTAGTTTAACACCACTGGCTTTTCAAATGTCATGCTCAAAATATGCTTCAACTTTCTAATGATGAGCAAATACTTTTGGAGGTAAGCCATCAGTGTAGCAACAACCATGGGTTTGACTTAGCCAATTAACACACTTCTATATTCAGCACCTCCACCCCCAGGAATATGGTGATCATGTATACTAGCCTGTGCCTCACATATGAGGCTGTTGGAATTTATTTCCTATATTTCAAGTCTGTAAATTGTTTGAAAAGTATTATACCACTAGAATCATCCCTAGAACTAAAACCATTTTACTGAAGTATAGTCACAATAGGAAAATACCATTATGTGGTTTTGGAAACACAAGAAGTTGCTTGTGTTCACCTTTTAAGTGACCAGGGGGCTGTTTAAAGACCTTGGGCAGGATACATAGTTTAACAGGCAGATTAGACAAAAATGGGTAATCATGAGGATATGACAATGAATACAGAACTCTTGTAAAAAACTGTGAGGATCATCTCTCAAATAGAAAATGCTTAAAATCTGTTTTCTACAGATTTGGAAAGTCCACAGTTTGAGTGGATTTCTTGTTCAACTTACAGAATCTCAGCTTTAATTATAATGAAGCTGATGACTTTTGTGATGTCCTGATAGTCTTCAAAATGCAAATCTTCAGAGATGCTGAAAGAATAATAAGTGAGAACTTCCCCTTCTTTTTCTCAGCACTGGTTCTAAAGCCCAGGTATCTAATTTAAACATTTAATTTACAACCACAATGTTAACTGCCCTGTCCTTTTGCATGTTACAGGTAGCAGACTTGTTCTGCTGTTCCACAGAGGCTAAAAACGTTTGCAAAAAAACCAAAGCTGAATATTTCAAACATCCAAAACCAGATATAAAGGCTGGAGAGCTTACAGTCATAGTTTCTTGTGTTAGAAAATCCCTCAGGTTTTAATGTGTCACAGCATCACTATGAGGAAGGCATGGAGGTACTTTAATTTCATTTTAAAGTGGATACTTAGATCCACAAAGGTGTCAGGTTGGTGAATTTCAGTTGAAACTGGTTATATCTAAGAGTCAGAATATATATGAAAGCTTGGAGCAGAAAGACTTGTGTACCAGCAGCCTGCAGAAGAATACAGGTGCTCCACCTGCGTCTCCCAAGAGACACCTCACACCTAACTGATTTCTCTTTTACTTCTGCTAGTAGTAGTAGAAAATTGTTCTTAGCATGTTCAGTTTTCAAAATGCTTGCTTCACTAAAATTAATTAGATACCAGCATCCTTGGGATAACTTACTCTTCTCTGTTTATTAGCTAGTAAACTGAAAGGAGGGACTGAAATTACTTTGCCAAAGCCACATATCAAGTCAAGATTAGAACTTGCATTTCCACATTCTCAATTTTGTGCTGTAACAGTCTGAATATACTGCTGGTAGTTTATCACTTTGCTGGTGCGTTATTGTTCCCCTTGGTCTCCTTCTTCCTAATAGTGGTTAACTTTCAGACCATGTTAAATACTCACTGGAAACGTGGATGAGGGAGATTGGCCAAAACGGTTACTCTGACTTTTTTTGCAGAGTTTTTAAAGCTAAGATAATTTTTTTATTCTGTGGACGCCTAGAGCTAGGCACCATTATACATCCAAATTAAGGCAGACTTGAATTCTTCAGAGTTAAGTACCATAATGCTTAATTAAATCAACAGAAGAATTGTTCATAAGCACCCCTGAAAACCAAGACACTTTTATTTAGCTGTTTGAAGGTGGGCACTCAAATCTAAAACTCTGACCTAAAATTTAAGTGCTAAGACTCATTATCAAGTGAGAAAATAGTTTTCTATACAGTATGTTTCAGAGTAATGCTGGGAGATTTTCTTTTTTTAAAGAAGAAAAGACAGATTTCCAATATGTATGTTCTTAAATCTAGTGTACTAAGAATAAATGTGAGGTTTTTTTCTTAGATTAATTTAGTTTGTCCCTAGACTTGGTAGGCAAAACAAGATGTCTGTTCTTATGAGAACAAGGAATATATATCTGAGAAGAATTCTTCTAGATGCAATGAGGTCATTTGTTAACACTTTCCCCAGAAAACTGCTGTAATCTTTATCAGTTATAAGGACTGGCTTTTGCTATATTGCACTGACCCACTCCTAGTACATCAGTTCAGTGGAAAGGAAGCAAACATATGAAGGTCATGGAAGTTCAAATACACAATTATAGACCCTATGTGATAATGAAGCAGAAAGATAATGCTAAATGAAAAAAAAAAAAAACAACAAACAAGGGAGATTTGGGGCCAAATGGAAGGTTTCTGCCCTGTATCTGCTTTGGAAAACTGAGAACTAGCAACTCAAAGCCTTAATTCAGAAGCAGTGCTAGAATATCATAGGTGGGCCCTCAACTGTGATGGGCTGACAAGGAAAAAATAAGCACTCATGAAGTCATTAAAGAAAATCCTAATAAAATTCTCACACACCTTAGGTCTGTGGGATGACAGCATTAAATGTCATCCTTCTGCCTCCTGACATCAGAATGTCCAGTTAAAGACCTGACAACTTGTGTTTCACAAAACTGTCTTCACAAAGCATCAGATTAAGGATATGCTTCAGGTTTTTTTCAAGAGGCCGTTACGAGAAGGGATATTTTTATACGTGTTCATCTGTCCCAACCACCCCAGGCCCTATTTCTGAAAAAAAAAATAAAGAAGAGTAAAAAATTGAGTAAAAGTATGGTCCTGTCCATCAGGCAATTAGACCTGAGGCAAATCCGGGCCAGCACTCAGGGACAACTGCACAAAAGCTGGTGGTACAGGTGACACCGAGGGGACACAGCCCCAGAACTTCAAACCTTGTACAAAAAGTGGGTCACCCAGCACCCAACCCAGGGCTCAGAGAGGTGTAATGCAAGAGACCAAAGGGGTAGGGGAAAAGAGACTTGCACCCACAAATCCAGTTCCAGGCATTGCAGGAACAAATAAAAGCTTATGCTGTGTTATTCTTTTTTTTTCTGTATTACTCTTCCCCTGTTTACAGGACCGTATCCTGGGCTGCATCAAAAGCTGCGTGGTCAGCAGGGCGAGGGAGGTGATTCTGCCCCTCTGCTCTGCTCTGGTGAGACCCCACCTGCAGTGCTGCATCCAGCTCTGGAGCCCCCAGCACAGAAGGGACATGGACCTGCTGGAGCGGGTCCAGAGGAGGGCCACGAAGATGATCAGGGGGCTGGAGCACCTCTCCTATGAAGACAGGCTGAGGGAGTTGGGGTTGTTCAGCCTGGAGAAGAGAAGGCTGCGGGGAGACCTTATTGCGGCCTTCCAGTACTTAAAGGGGGACTATAGGAAAGATGGGGACAATCTCTTTAGCAANCTTCCAACCTAAACCATTCTATGATTCTATGATTCTATGATGCTATTATATGAAGTCTCTCCATTGCTAATTCTTCCTTCCTCTGGTTTATGTAAAGTTAGCTGTACTTAAGAGGGATTAAAGTGGTGGTTAGACCTGTCCACTGTGCCTCTGCTGCAGTGAATTTCCCCATCGGTGGTGCTGGCAGCCCCGTGACATGCTGGTGGCCCCCATCAGCCTGTGCCCCAGGGACTGCTCTGTGTGTGGAGGCAGCGGGAGGCACGAGCGACAGCCCTGCTGACTGATCTGAAACCAGGGACAGGGTCTGCCAGGCCAATTGCATGAGGTCAGAATGGGATTTTGTCAAAGATGATGAGGATCTGGGGTAAAACTTTCTCCTATTCACTATGATACCTGACCAAAGCCAGCCCAGCAGAGCACACAGGCTCGCTGGGGTGCATTTACCAGTACAGATAAGAACTTTTCCATTAGTGTACCCTTGGCATAACCATGAGTAGGGGAGATGCTGTCCACCACACATCCAGCTTTTTCCATCACCCCTTTGCAAGCAACATTACAACTATAAACACAGCTATAAGCACAGTGTATATAGCAGCCCTGTAATTACAGTGACTTAGTGGTCCTTTGTAGTGTGAATATGATCAATTGTGGGCACACAGTAATACATCCCCACTGCATGCAAAGCAAGGCGGGAGACTATGGTACGTAGCAGCAGACTGTGGCTGCTCCAAGGATACTTCTGTTTTTCAAAGCTTCTTCCTGCCCAGGATGATAGCTAGTGAGCTCTTTGCACCCTCCATTACAGAAATTACTATTTCTCAGCATTATCAAAACACTGGACAAAAAAGGAAAATATAGTTAGCTAAAGGTTCCTCTGCCCTGTGTTTTAAATAATCTTGCACCTGTTTTCACAGCCTTTGCTAATACAGTCTGATTAGATATGAAAACAGTAAATTCAGTGATTAGACATCCCAGTATTTTAGATGAAATCACAGCAGTATCTGTGCATCCCTTTTAGGCTTACTGCTGTCATACCTAAATAGATGTGGCTGGATATTGCAGGCAAATGAACATCCAGATAATATTTTACATCCAAGGCCTCAGTCTAAGGGGTCTGCTTATTTGGTGAGGCATCAGAATTAGATATTTGACTTGTCGTGGCCTATCAAAATGTGTCAGGATAAAGTTAGAGCTAAACTAAACCAGCACATTTCCATGCTACCCATGGACCATGGACCAAAGCTGATTTCAACAAGTGGAGAATCTGTCCCACTGCTTTTTCAGGCCTTGCAATAGTTCCTTATGAAAAAGCTTCTAGCCAATAATTATTCATAGGAATTGGAAAATAACTTCAAACATAAAATAAATCAGACAGAATAGGAACCTCTCCACTCAGTGAACACAATGCTGAATTCATAATTTCTGAGGGAAACCTACATTAGCCAGAAGTGTCTGCCTGAGCACTATCTCTGCCAGGTAACAATATTATTGCCCCAGTCCAATAGCTGGGCAGGGCATTCTTCTAGGACCTGGGAGATGTGGATTCAATTTCAAATACATTGAGGGGGACTGTCGGGGCTGACAGGTTCCTTTTGGCTTCAAACTGGTCCAAATGTATTACAGCCCCAGCAGCGTCTCCCTGTGACACAGCCATCTGGAGCAGGCAGCAGTTGGACAGGTTCCCATGTGGTCCCTGAATAACCTGTGGGTTGGTTTCAATGTGCAGGGTTAAAATGGCTAGATGTGTTATGATTGACTTAGAGCAAAAATGGGAACTTACACTCTTTTACTGGGATGCTGAGACATTTTACAAAAAAATCAGGACTGCCTCTTATTTTGTCAGGACATGTGGCAACTCTGCTTGCAGCACCTGGCTCATAGGATTTGGCCCCTGTCCTGGTTTCAGCTGGGATAGAGTTAATTTTCTTCATAGTAGCTAGTATGAGGCTATGTTTTGGATTTGTGCTGGAAACAGTGGTGATAATGCAGAGATGTTTTAGTTGTTGCTAAGTAGTGCATACACTAGTCAAGGACTTTTTCAGTTCCCCATGCTGTGCCGGGTGCACGGGAAGCTGGGAGGGAGCACAGCCAAGAGAGCTGATCCAAACAGACCAAAGGGATATTCCTTACCATATGATGTCATGCTCAGCATATAAAGCTGGGGGAAGAAGGAAGGTGAGAACATTCAGAGTTACGGTTCTTGTCTTCCCAAGTCACCATTACATGTGATGGAGCCCTGCTTTCCTGGAGACGGCTGAACACCTGCCTATGGGAAGCAGTGAATGAATTCCTTGTTTTGCTTTGCTTGTGTGCGCAGCTTTTGCTTTCCCTATTAAACTGTCTTTATCTCAACTCAGGAGTTTCCTCACTTTTACTCTTCCGATTCCCTTCCCCATCCCACCAGGGGGGAGTGAGTAAGCGGCTGTGTTGGACTTAGTTGCTGACTGGGGCTAAACCACAACAGCCCCTAATGTACTATTTGGAAGTGCCCAGCTTTTACTAAAATCTAGGTCATCCATCCTTGCTGTTGGCTTCTTCTGTCCAGTCTGGCCTTCAAGGCCATTGTAGCATTATTTTCAGATTATTATAATTCCAAAAATCTAAGTCTACTTTTCTTAAAATTAGCTATAATTACTTCAGTTGGTTCAGAGTAACTTTATCAAGTTACCAGAACTAAGGTAATTTGAATAAGCAGGTTTCTCATTTACAAACTAGCCTCTCCTTATCACTTCATTGAAGTGAATCAATGACTTTTGACTTCCACCACCACAAATATTCCATTTTTAAGCCAACCACATTTATTATGTCTACTTAAACACCAGGCACACATTTACCTGAAGCCTATGGCACTTTCTGCTTATTGTGAATTCTAACATGCAGAGAAAAAATAAAAGAAACTGATCTCAAGCTTAGAAAATCTAACCCCTGAGAAAAAAAATTATTTCAGGGAGGGTTATCTGATCTCTCAAGAAATAAATGCTATATCTCTTCATTCTGCTTTTGTGTCCATGTTTAGTGCTCATGTCATTTATAAGGTGAACTCTCTATTTCTGTACATGACTAGGCTTCTTCTTTATTCCTTGTTTCTGATGTCTTATTACAAGGTGCCAGTTAAAATTGTCTTAAAAATCAGAAACTCATACCGTATGTGACCTTTCTTCATATTCAATAACAAAGACACCTGCCATTTGACCCTGTCATCTAGACATTTGTTGCTGTCAGCTTGGGATTCCAAAAAGGTTTTATTTTCCTTTGAAACACTGCCCTTCTCACTTTTGCAGTGAACCAATTCCTTGAGAGACCAGCACAGGCTATTGACACCTTCACAGTCACCACAGATCAAAATTGTAAATGTTTTTTGCAAATCAAATACTGAATCAAATACTGAAGTCATCTCATGAAATTTTACCTCCTTGGGAGAAAATCTACTGATCTTTCAAAAAGTGGAGAACCAAATCCTCTTCTTGAGTAAATCAAGAGATCTATCAGCTCAACAGGAGTTATTAGATGGAATTTTCTGGCCTGAATTATGCAGAAGGTCAGACTAGGATCGACTAATTAGGCTGTTTCACCTTAAAACTGATGTCTCTAACAGCCATTTCAGTGGAATTACCTGAAATTACATTGGTTGAGGTTCTGACCCATTTCTTTCTTTCATCCCCTTTTCTGGGGCAGGAATGTTTTCCATGCCTTCAACTCCATTTAGTAACCTTAATTTTTTTCCTTCTTGGAGGAAAAAGGAAAGTTCCCCATACTCAGACACACTAAGTTTAATTATTCCCCAGAGATCTGTAGGTTTTTGAAAGGGGAAAGAAACAGATAAATGAAAAGGTCACAAATTTATCCCGTGTTGGTTCTCATGAATGCACACAGTGTGCTTAACACCTTCTGGAAACTCACTGTATACTCAGTTTAGTATGATACATACATTTTGTATCAGCATTCTTTTATTCAGATTATCATATTATCCTGTTCTCAGCTACAAAACTGTGTGATCTTGAAATGGTTTATAATGGGATACTTAGATTTATTTTTAACATCCTTAAATATTTCAAGTGCACTAAGAATTCTAAATCAAGTAGTGGCTAGACTAACACAGTTATTCGCAAAACATTTGAAAATAACTTCTTCACTCTGTAGACCTCCAGAAACAAACACATACATACAAAGGAGTAATAATAATTGAATAAAATTGAAGAATAAAAAAATACAATTTAAGATTAAAAATAAAGGTTAATGTTACAGTTGTCCCCTAAATAAATAGCACAATTTCTGTAAAGGCAGAACTAAAAAAAATGGAAGGTATAGAAATGCACAGTTAAGGCATCCAGACAATCTTAATATGTGTCTGTGTAATAAGATACATATGCATTAAAATCAGTCTACTTTGGTTTTGTTCCCCGCTTGTATCAATTTGACTTAGCAGACGTATTAAATACTTTTTCCTTTTTTTTTTTTTCTTTTTCTTGATGTCACTCCAAGGTAGAACTGAAGTTATTTTGATATCTTATTTGTAAAAAGTCTGATCCACCATGTTTAAATTTTTGTTTTGCATCATAGTAAAATAATTCATCAAGCACAAACCATAGATGAGAAGTCACTGAAAGAAAAAGAAAATTATACGGAGCAAAGAGCAGAGAATGGGAATGAATACATGATACTGTGCACTGATCAGCTTCCCCTTGTCTTCTCTCCCCATGGTAACAAAATCTAATACCTTTATGGACGCTGGTCAGAGATAATCTAAATATCTTCATCATCACCAAGGAATTATGAAATTAATTCCTAGTATATAAGGTATGCATCAAATGACTATTAAATTTAAACTTTTACTGCTTAAGTACTGACTAGGGGCTCGTGATTTAGATAGTTTGCAATTTCAGATTCAAAGTAAATAACTTAATTGCATATTACACTACAGCCTCTGGGGAACATTACCTACATTTTAAGCAGAAAGGGGAAAAAAGTTTGAACATACTAATGAGCAGGTGCAAAGATTTATGCCTTCACTAAAGGAAACAGTAAACATTGCCATCATCAGATAAATCATTTTATCTAGACGCATTAAGAGTAGGACATATACATCCATCGTATCTAAATTTTTAATAATTCTTGGCATATTTCACCTTTACTCATGCAAATGCCTTGTCTTCTTCTTGCTGTATTATATACTTCAAGGTATGGTTTTCAGCTAGTTGCCACCTGTTGAACAGTAACACACACAAATTTTTGGACTATATTGCAAAAAATACTGCAGTTCATCTCACAGATGAGTCAGAATTATGTTAAACAAATCATTTGTGCTCCCCTAGTTGCTTTTACATCAGTGATTCAACAGAAATTGGCTCTTTTGCTGGCTAAAAATAATTTTTGTCACCCTGTGCAATCTTTCCTGTTTGGGCTCATAAATAGTAAGATTCTGGACTGTAATATATATATATATGTTACCAGTTAGAATGCTGATTCTTCTTTTTAAAGTAAGTTTTGGAATTAAGTTGGTACCAAAAAATATTACCTAGTAGGAATAAATTCTCTGCATATATAGACTGCTGTTCAGACTTCAGTGTTCTTATTAGAATGCACGGGGCTTCCTTCTTTCCAGGGGTAAGATAGATACAAATATTTGCATAATAAATCTCAGCACTGTAGAGGCAAACTTATTTTTTCCTTTTCATATGAATGTGTAGGATGTGTAGGATGTGTAGTATGTCACATTTTATTCTCAGGCAAACTTATTTTAATTCTTTGACTGTGTTGAGTATTTCAGCCTTGTGAGTTAAACTTAAGCAACTATACAATAACTGAATTCTCATTGGTGATCAACTGTGGTGGTTGTTTAGTCACAAAACAGCAACTGCTCAAAAGAGGAAAGCTTAAACCATAATTAATTTTTTTTTTCTTTACTCAGTTCTTAGTCTTTTCTTAAGAAATATATCCCCTCTGGTCTGAAAACTTACTCTCCGTGTTCCCTGGTTTGAATATTGTAGGTGCCCTGAAAATAAATTAGTTTAAAGAGAAAAAAAAACCCAACAGCTCCAAAATTATTGATAGCATAGTCAAGCATCTCTTGTTATTTTACCTCAGAGGCCCTTTTTAATTTTTAATGAGCTTACTGTTGTTCCTGGTCTTTCGGATTACAGTGCCATTAGTAAAGAAAAATGCCATTTGGCATTAAAGGAATGTAAGGAATAAGCAAACAAAGGAATAAAATGCCCTTTTATGAAATAGCTGTAAGGCTTTCCAGTATAACACTGGAAAATAATTTGCAAACCCATTTTTCCTGCTCCTTAAAGAATGTAAGTGGAAATTTTCTGTGTGTGCACTGCACACTGAATTCTGAATGTACATAAATGTGCACTTTTCATGTATAACTCTTCATTTGCCAAGTTGTCTCTGCGTTACAATAATAAGATATTATTTCATTCAATAGGTAGCACTGAAAATTTCTTTCTCTCTTGTTTTAGTTACAACTCAACTGCAAACATCTGTCATGAATAATGACCATGATCTAGGGCTTCTCATGATGTGAATGAACAGTTTTGTTATTAATATTATAATGATCCACTATCAGATAATTCTTTGCATCCCTGATGATCCACTATAAAATTAGTAGACACAATTTTGTAGTTTCAAAGATGGTTACTACCAAAATATGGGTGCATAATTCTGCATATAAGCCAAGAAGAAATGTTTCTAGGAACCCAGAAAGGAGAACATTTATTCTTTTGTGTGGAGGTAGTGCTTAGGCATCCATGTTGCAACCAAGTATCTGACCATGATGTGCAACGAAGAGCAAAGACCTGTTATTTACCCCAGAACACTTACAGTTTAAGTACAGTCCTCACAGCCTTCACCAACTTCCCTGTGGAAGGGAGAAACTTACTTCTGAGACATGGATAGCATGATATAAAATGGGACTATATCATGTTCTTCTGTTAATTCTAAGAAATATAAACATGCTATCGAAGAACCATTATTTTATTAATTCTTATCATTATTTAAGTAGAGGAATTGCAGAACCTTTTACCTTGTTAAAGTCGTTCTTTTCCTTCGGAATACTCTGATTTGTCTAATGTACCCTGCTGCCAGCAGCACTGAGGAAATTAACCTAAAGGATATCTAGACATGAGATACAACTTCAGTTAGGAACTTCAGCTCTGACACTGAAATAACCCTGGAAAGTCACCTTACCTATCAGTTTTCTATCCATCGTCTGTCTTTAGAGAGTAAGAGTTTTGATTTCTTAGTGTCTGAGGGTGATATGTGGAACTGGTAGGTAAAACTCCTAGCTCAGTGCAAACATTGTCTTAGGTGGGATCAAAAATATCCATTATCATTCCACTTACTACCACTAAGACATACAGTTAAACTCTGTGTGCCAATAAATACAGAGACCAGTACTTTCACAGTGGTCTTGACATAGCAACAGCAACATTATAGCAACCTATAAGCCAGGCACATCTAGAACTTCAAGGCATCTTGAATTCCAAGATGGCCATCATCTGCACTAGAGAGTTATTCAAATTTAAATCACATTTAATTTCTTACATTGTTTCCCTTTGGTCTGCAGCAAAAAAACTGGACTACTTCTGAGAATACACACTATATGGTGGGGTAGTAACAAACTTTGATCTATCTAATAGATTTGTGAAGGGCTCTGGGTTTGCCAGCCCAAGTGCCAACAGTATTTCAGTGGAAACCTGGAACTTGCACATCATGCTTGTATCATTTATTTGGGCTGTTGCGGGGGTTTGATAGCCACAACAGCCATTTCCTCACAGCTGGTATCTTCTAGTGATCTGCAAATGCTAATTCACTTATGATCACTGATGGCACCTTTGTCTGCAAAGCCTCCTGGGTTTGGGTACCAGTTTTCTTTTGGTTGTTGTTGAAACATATTTTGCTCCCACCTCCCTCACATTGGCTATGTAAAGAGGCACATCCGCTTTCATTTATTATACCATTCGTGTCAGCTGTGTTTTGCCATACATTTCTTTTCTTGGCCACCTCCCAGCCTTTGTGTTCACAAAGAGGAGTCGGACAGAACCTGCCTTGAGCCAATTACTGCCCTGTCTTGGGGACTCAGCCGGCAGTTCAGTACATGGAGCATTGTACAATCCTGAGAAATGTCACCTGTTCCTTCTCCAGGACAGAAGAAATTGCCAGTACAATGAATATGTGTTTTAGCAGACACCAGAATATTCTGAAATCATTTTCTTTACTGACTTTTCCCTGTTCTTGTCATGAAGATTAAAAAGATGAATTCCTATAAAAATTATTCAGGCCCCTTCAGCTGGCTGTCACTGGGATCAGCTCAGTGCCTGTCCAAATCAGGAATGTATTAGCTACACACTGGGATAAGTCCCTCGTCCACAGGAAACAAACAGCAGTGCTGCATCACTTGGGATCATATTTATTAGCTGAACTTGTTCACCACACAGTGTTTTTCCAATTTGCTCAGAACACAAGTAAAAGGTGTCCTGCAGCCATGATACCTTCAGCTGTCACTGCAGTCAGGTGCCACAAGCTTGCAGGATCAAGCCTGGTTTGCACGCAGTTGGCTCTTTGTAAGAGAAGATAGTGGCAATGTCTCACTACCTGCTGCTCTTGGCACCCACACAGCATGTCATGGTCAAATTTGCTCTCAGGTGAGAGCAGATGTTACCTGGCAGAAAGGAGAAGAGGGGAGGTCCCTAAAGTGACTTGTAGTGATGGGATCCTTCCCCACTGTACTGCACCTGCAGTACCTGCCCCATGCCATCTCCCTGGCATGTGACGGGGCTGACCATGATGGATCCTACCATCCGGGCACTGCACCCAAGCCCTGAAGCATCAGAGACAAGTTGTGTCACTGTTACAGTGTACTCATCCAAAACCTGCTTCTTCCAGGTAAATGGAGGTGTGACTTGACTGCTTTCTAGAAAAATCATGTTCTGTGCACTGGTCTTTCCTGCAGGAAAAACTCTCAAACACTCTACTGACCCTCTAGCAGAGAGGGCCAAAGACATCTTTTGAGCACATGCTTGTGCAATGCTGCCAGGTCAAAGCATGCCTGGTGTTCAAATGGCCTCAATGCAGAAGTTAGAAATGTTAAAAAACTGATTTCAAACAGTGGAAGGAAAAATTAATCTGGTCACTTTTTATATCGCAAGTGTATTTTATATGCATTTTAAATGGACTACTAACTGCTTAATAGGGGTTAGCAGCCTTTTACAGACATGAACATGTAAAATTATACCTGGAGAATAAAATATGGAAAATAAAATATGGAAAGCCTTAAGTTCTGATTACAGCTGTATTACAGCTGTATTACAGCTGTAACCAACTGTGTCTGTAACAGTATAAAAAACCTGAATTCTTATTTCACATCACCAGTTTATAGGAACCATGTATGCATGCATTTGACCATGTGGCTGCCTGTACCTGTCTTCGAAAAGTGGAGGTGTCTTCTTCCAGCCATTGCTCACAATATGGCCATGTAGTTGTTTGAGTTATGTGTGTGCCTGCAAAACATGCACCACGTTATTCAGTTGTGCCAACAAAAAGAAAATGTGGAGCTCACACCAGGGATCTGATGGACTAACATGAAAACTTCACATAAACCTATGTTATTTTAGATTTCAGGTAGTTTGAATTCCATATTTATTATAAACAGAAAATAATCTTCTAATACTTAGTCAACATTCTTATGTCTTTCTACCAAAACAGTTTGAACTTTTTGTGGCTACAGTTAGAAATGCTGATGTGTCTTTAATAACAAGTGTCCAGAGATAAAGAATTTAACATCAGATGATCCCACATCCCTATTTGTAGCACCTTCCTTTCTTTATGTTTTGAGAGCCACACAAGGAACTGCACTGGTTCCTTGGTCTCCAGTGTACAGAAGTCAGCAGAAAAGACGTGGTAAAACACAGACATAAAACATATGCAGACACCAGAGATGGAATGGCTCACAGCTGGGTATCAACACAAAATAGGATTAGAAGGTTTCACACGAGGTTGAAGAAGTTCAGCAAATCTGGCTGTAGAGAAGAGGGAAAAAAAATCTGCTGCACATGATGTTTCAGTTCCAGACAGTGACTGTAATTATAATAATGAATAAGCCACAGGTAAATGCATAACACCTCCCCAAGTACTTAGAAAGTATCCTGGGCCAGGGAATTCTCATTAGAACCAAAAAGTGCAGGCACAAGTAATAAAGATGATTTTATAAGAGGGAATGCTATTTCCTGTTAGGTACTTTCAGCATCTCCACAACATTAATCCCAGCCTATTGACAAGGTCCACTCTACATTAAAATCAGCAGCTTGGCAATTAGAAAAAAAATGCTGTGTTGGCTTGCAAAGAAAATGTGATTTGTGAAGCTCTCAAGGTTTCAGTCCAGGAGTTTTGTTCTAAATGTGCTGCCTCCAACACTTTGAATCCTCGGATGAAAACAAAGTGCTCCTCTAATGTGACATGTCATTTTGCATAGTGTTCTGTTGGGTCCATTGCTCTTATTATTGTCTTTCTAGGAATAATACCAGTGCCTGCTTGAGATTTGGAAGATTAGCATTAACGGGATAGAAAAGAAGAGGGCAGCTGTTTCATGATGGTATTTAGATAGATGATCTGTCTGCTGCCTAATCCACGTATCACCTACATATCCAGGCAGCATAAGGCAACCTGGTGAAGAAGTTTAAGTGAGAAAAACCCTCCAAATCTAGGTGTGTGCTTATCATGCTCCCTCTCACACAGACAGAGAAAAATTACTGTTGTATAATTTCACTAGCCATACTGACAGCTTTCTTCAGCCTCTTGCTGTAGGATAAAGTTTGCCTCTAAAACTGCAATGTCTACACTCATGTTTAATAAATTCTGTAATAGTAAATTCTTAGACTTGTGAAGCAGAGAAAAGGCCTTTCTGATTAAGCATTCACACTTTGGGGTACTTATTTCTAATGACTCATAGGAGCTTGTGGGATTCTTTTGTTGTGATAGGCACAGTCACAATAATTGCGATACCAAATTGTGATAGCTGTGAAAGGCTCCCTAGGGAGTCAAGAGCTCAAATATGATTTAATTTTAGTTGGGTCTGTAAATCTCAGGAGCCCTCTGTAATCTCAGTCTATCTGCTATGAATTTATCATGAAGTCTGCTCTCTCTTGCTTATCACTATTGCCAGGTGTGATCAAGTTCTCTAGACAAAAAGCATCTTGTGATCATTGTAATGCTCAGATTTTGTTGCAGTTGTGGGTTTTTTTGTTTGTTTTTCTGTTTGTCTCAAGGAAACCATTTCAATAGAAAACTTTAAGCAACCATAGGGGAAAAATATAATCAGGTCTGAAGTCAAACAGCATAAACAAGATTATTTAGGGCAAAGTAAAGGTCAGTAAAGGAATAGAACAATAGGAGTTTTCACTCAAGTTGAAAACTCTTAATTATACAGCAGATTTCCAGGAAAGGAGACTGGTAGCTATTTTAATTTCTCTGCATTCAGTGCTTCAAGTCCTGTACCAGCCCAACATTGCCATGCTTTATATCTTTTCAGAATATAGAATTTCACCTGCAGAGAAAGCATGTAACCTGGATTGACTAAAATGTGGGGTTGCACACAGAGATCACTTGTTTTTTCTTAACTCCTTGCAGCCTTTTTGTGAGAATTGCTGCACTTCAAAAACCTGTGTATGTCTCTCAAAATCCCCAGCCCTCTTCCTTTTTACTACTTAATCAAGGGGAAAGAATATACTAATGAATAAGAATTGTGAGTCTAATGAGTAAGAATTGTGTTTTCCTTTCTGTAATGATTCGTTTACTTGCAGCATGTTATTTAGCTACTGCATGGCTTTGTACACAGGGCTCCTGGCATGGAAAAGCCCTGGTAAACAAGGCAAACAAAACTAGGCTTCATGCTGTGTGGAAGCCAGCTTGTTTATGTTGGTACACTTAGTAGATATTTTCTTTAAAGCATACCTTTGGTTTAACAATATTTAAAATTCTGTGTATTATGACATTCTCCTGTTGTTCCTTGTGCTTTTGTTAAATTTTGAGAAGTTGTTTGAATAATGCATGATATCATATGAAGCACAGAGTAAATTTGTTAATCAATGAGTATGAAATTAGAGATGAAAACAAGATTAAAACACCTTTTGAGTCATGTACTCTATACCCCTGTCAGAAGGTGTTTTTTAGCCTGTAATCATCAGCACTTTGTCCTATTCCCTTTTCAATATAGTAAGCACTGGGAATTTCACTACTGCATTTGTGGAAATTAATTGGAATTTATTATTCGTACAAAACCTATATTTCTCTATGTTTTTTGAACAGTATTTGAATTAGATCTCTTTTGGATATGCCTCCACAAATGACATTTCATACAGCTTATTCTGTAGAAATGCATCCACCCTTCCATTGGCATTAAATCTTTTCAAATGTAATCTGAATCTCCTATTTATGGTTCAGAAATCTGTGGGAGTTTTGCTTCTACACAGTGAGATCTCCTAAATAATTAAAACTTAAAATGATTTTCAGAGAAGCCTTTTTGAATCACATCTGTTACTTCTTGTAGGAATTTTC
This sequence comes from Anhinga rufa, assembly GCA_013400875.1. Lineage (NCBI taxonomy): Eukaryota > Metazoa > Chordata > Aves > Suliformes > Anhingidae > Anhinga > Anhinga rufa. Next base: position 7,734 of record VZTV01000413.1, on the reverse strand, counting down.
TCTCGCAGATGTTACTTTTTTTCTCTTGTTTCTTTTAGGGTGCTAATGACATCTTAATCCTATTCCAGATACTGTTAATAAAGCAAATCTTCATTGTAAACTTGTCAGGTCATGGAAGGACAGCTACTGTAAGAGGACAGAACTGATGGATGCTCCACCCGCAACTTCTGGTGGAAGCCCCACCCCTGCCAGCTGTGTGTCCCACTCCTCCCAGAGGTCCTCTCCCAGTCACCTCTCCCAGGTGCTCCACCTCTCTCCCCTGGGGGCTGCCATTTTGTAAAGCATCATAACCCACGTATTCGCAGACTGCCCTCTAATTGGCTGGCAGGACCGGTTGCCCCTTCCAGTTTACCTGGAAGTACATCAGAACAGGAAGTGCCTGCCCACGATGTATATGGAAGCCCCCATTTTTGACATCATCTTCCCCCATGTGTTTTCGTACTGCTCTGTGATTGGTTGGCAGCCATGCTCTGACCCCTACCATACCCCCGTGAGCTCACAGTACCCTCTGATTGCCTGTTTCCTTTGGATCATGAAGTGCCCATATATCAATATATATACATGCATACATTTTATGTATACATTGCAAGGCCAAGTGCAAGGTCCTGCACCTGGGTCAGGGCAGCCCCCGGTATCAATACAGGCTGGGGGATGAAGGGATTGAGAGCAGCCCTGCAGAGAAGGACTTGGGGGTACTGGTGAGTGAAAAGCTGGACATGAGCCAACAATGTGCGCTCGCAGCCCAGAAAGCCAACCGTATCCTGGGCTGCATCAAAAGCAGCGTGGCCAGCAGGGCGAGGGAGGTGATTCTGCCCCTCTCCTCTGCTCTGGTGAGACCCCACCTGCAGTGCTGCGTCCAGCTCTGGAGCCCCCAGCACAGAAAGGACATGGACCTGCTGGAGCGGGTCCAGAGGAGGGCCATGAAGATGATCCAAGTGCTGGAGCAGCTCTCCTGTGAGGACAGGCTGAGAGAGTTGGGGTTGTTCAGCCTGGAGAAGAGAAGGTTGTGGGGAGGCCTTTCAGTACTTAAAGGGGGACTATAGGAAATATGGGGATGATCTCTTTAGGAAGGCCTGTTGTGACAGGACAAAGGGTAATGGTTTTAAGCTAAAAGAGGGTAGATTTAGGCTGGATATAAGGAATAAATTTTTTACACTGAGGGTGGTGAAACACTGGCACAGGTTGCCCAGAGAGGTGGTAGATGCCCCATCCCTGGAAACATTCAAGGTCAGGTTGGACGGGGCTCTGAGCAACCTGGTCTAGTTGAAGATGTCCCTGCTCACTGCAGGGGGGTTGGACTAGATGACCTCTAAAGGTTCCTTCCAACCTAAACCATTCTAGGATTCCATGATATATATAAACACGCAGGCAACACCATCTGTGAATATGGAAAATCAGAACAAAACGCCGTCTTCAGAAGAACATACGTATGAGGATAATATGGAAAAACCTCAAAAGTATTCCCAAGAAAGACCACATGAACCAGAAGAATCAGACAATAAGTGTGTGAATTGGAAGCTCTATTTTGTGATAAATTTTGCACAGAGAGGACAGGTAGTGGGGGAACTCCCTTCACCACAGCTCTGGCAGAGCATATAGCTGTCTACCTGTAAGATGGTTATGTGGTGCACTCTGGTGCTATATGAGTTTCCTTGTCTTTATGTTCATGACCTTATAGAAAGTTTCATGACCTCTGGCTAAATGACCAAGGAGAGAGAAGGTAGAATTATACTGTGATCTGTTCATGTTCTTGTCCAGGTGTCCCACAGTCAAAGGAGAACAGGTATAGAAGGAAAAGTGGAAGTGGTGTTTGAGGGGGGAAAAAAAAGCTGAAGAAGCCTGACCAGCAATCAGCATTACTCATGCTCTGGCCATTCTCTGGGAAAGATGGCCCTGACCTCTGCTGAGTGCCTTCCCACACTGCTGAGGCACCATCTTCTCATACAGCCCCTGTCTACCACAATGCATCCTGCTTCTACTGAAATCCCTTCGCTGTGCTGGGTCCTGCCTGGCTGCCCAAGACAACCCCACACTGTGCAAAGGCATGCGCCTTCCCCAGGCCAAAACCCTGATCCTGGACAGACGGGCCTTGCCTTTCAGCCTCTGAGGTGGGTTCCTGAGGAAAGGCAAGCAGACAGGATGGACTGGGTAGTTATTTTGAAACCAGCCTGAGAAAAGTGGCTTCAATTTCAGGCTTTGCTGTAGATTTCTTGTATGTCTTCTGGGTATCATTCTGGTTCCAGTGACATCCCTGCAGGTTAGGTGAGGGGAGCGCTGGTTGGTGTGCTCATTTTTACATGGGTATCCATTTGGAAAGCCTATTCCCCAGCACACACACCACCTGTAAGTACTTCAATGAGGAAAAGCAGGTGTCTAATTCAGGCCGCTATTTACCTCTAAGCACAGGAGCCAGCTCTCCTTTGTGAAACAAATATGCCAGTTTACTTGATGTAGGCTGGCTCTTTGCACCTGGCAGCAGAACAGTATAGGCCCCTGCTGCCATTGATTTTTTTTCCTGTTCCCTTGTTTGCAGGCCATCTATCTTGCACCCAGCACTTGGGTATTTGCACAGAGTGGACACTGGAGAGACCTTCAGCCTTCGGTGGTGAGAGTTTCTGGAATTTTTGCCAGACCTCAGCATTCATTTCTGTAATTCTGCAGCAGTCCTGGATCTGTCTGGGTTGTTTTATTCTGTGCTGCTGTAGTAAGCACCAGAGGCTGCAGGGGTTGCATAAGCTACAATGTAGTGCAAACATGTTTTTGTGACGAGCATGAGAAAAGTACTGAAATAAAAACCATTTTCTGCTTCATTTTAAAGACAATCCTCCCCTGCCCTTGTGGCTGCCTCATCCACACTCAACTAAACATTCTCTATATCAAGGAATGTGTCATAACAATTTATTGAAAGTGTCTACCACATTGCAAATTTTAATCCTATCTGAGGTCTTTGGATTCTACTGAAGTGATTATATATTATTTGTAGATCCTTACCTCAGGAGGTAAAACAGCTCAACACACCAAACAAGAAATATCCCTCATAACACTAGTAGGTGGGCTACAGTTCTGTATGTCAGATGAGGACAGCAAAGCTGCCAAGTGTGATACCATTCTACCCTGAAAAAGGCATCCTGTATTTTAACTCTGCAGGTTAAAGCTGTGTTCAGTCCTACAGATGTCAGCCTATGGAAGCTGGGGGAGGGAAGGTTTAACATTCTTTAAAAGGCACTGAAAGCAGATGAAATTGCCATAGAAAAATCTAGGAACTTTTGGACTTTATTTCCATTTCCCCTAAATAGTTGAGATTAAAAAATAGGCTTAATTCAGGGACTTTAAGCAAAAGGGTAAAAGTAATTATTGAAACAAAAACTACCATCAGTTCCAGCAGAACAGAACATCTGCTCAAGATAGATATAAAATGGAGATTAAGAGAGGATGAGAAAATCTGAAGAACAAATTATCAAAGCAAGTGAGAAAAAACAAAGTACTTTAAGGCTATGAAGACATTAGGAAAGTGAGTGAATCATTACAAGTCAAGGCAGTTACAGAGGAGATCAGGAGAGGATGTCAGAATGATAAAGGAAAACTTCTCTCTTCTCACCCCATTCATGGCTATTTTAAACAAGAAGTGGTGGAGCTAAGTAGCGTAATTAAACTCAGACAAAGTAAGTGAATAAGGCCGCACTAATCCACCAGTTTTGTAGGAAGCACAGGGCAGTCACTAAACTATTACCAGTAACACCCATTACTAATATCAGTTTCTTGTGGGACTGGAGTGTCCCAAGGGACAAGATCCTGCCTTTTCCTCACAGCCTAGCTGCAGTGCAAAGATCACTGTCAGAAGACTAATATCCTCTTTGAGTTAGGAACAATTTGGTACTGGCTTATATTTGAAGAAAAGTGTTTTTATGAAAAGCTTTATTTCAGAAAGAATAGACTTAAACATCCTTCTGTATCTCAGATATTTCCATATCAACTATTTTCTCCTTTAAGTACTTTTTCTACTTTAGAAGCTCTCACTAAAATCATGTAAAGCTAGAGAAACTGCTCAATACAAAAAACCTGGATGACATACATTCTTTCACCCAGCTATTCTCCTTTTTGGCTTGGTATGAACCTGCAGCAATTTTCCCTATTCTTCTTGCCTCCTTCCCCTTCCCTGAACAGCCACTTAAACAATAATCCCCTTCTAACTCTGTCTCTACAAAGAAAAGCTGCTTTTTTTTACTTACTGTCCAGGTAAAGAAAACCAAATACCACACAGCAGCAAAATGTAACAAAGATGCAACAGCTTGTCTTGCAGTGCCACATTTCTACCATTATTAGATGCCTTTGGCAATCAGAACGTACTCATTTGGGCTCATATGAATCAAAATGGCACCTCCATTAATTAGCATGGTTTGGAGAGCCTTTTAAAAGATGTGGTTATGCGCAGTATGGCCACTGTGGAAATTAGAACAATTAAAAGTGTCTTTAGGCTGCTTTCTGCCAACCCCTTTAATCTGTGCATCTCAGACGAGGACAAGGAGCAGGTCATGAGCTGGTTAAGTTTTTCTTCCAGCCTGCTCCCTCATGCCCGTCTGCCTCCCTGCTGCATGGGCAAAAGCATGTTTGCATGACCAGGATATGTAGTAGTTCCTTCTGTGGGACCTGTGCATGTCTAACTCCATTGACAAATGTTTGCATGGCCCATCTCCCAGTCAGCTGCAATCTGCAAATCTAGAAATTCCCGAGGCACCTGTAATGTCAATGATGGAAAGATGTAGGAAAGAGGAAATTACTTTAGTGAAAAGCAGAGACCTTTAAAATACCTGTGTTAGTTTACCTGATGCTACAGTCTCTATGTTTTTTTTCTTTTTTTTTAATGTTTTTGTGTTTGTTTGTTTGTTTGTTTTTTAAATTGGGAAGGTGAAAATATTACTGAAGATAATATCTGTAATACCCATCATGCAGTTATGGGCACATCTCTTTCTAAAGGTATTTTTGTGTGTCTGCATTAGATTGCAAAGAAGGAACCTAGTAGAATTAAGCTAGCCCTTATGTGTTTATTAAGATAAGCTTGTTGCCAAAAATTACCTCCTGGTGAATATTAATGCAGTAGTATGAAATAAATTGAGAAGCTATTCAAATTTTTAATCTCTAAGGTGACTATGGCATAAGATACCAGCTATTTTTGAAGAGTAAATAGAAGCTTTTTTAACCTGTTGGAACTCATTGAAAATGTTGAAAGAAGTAGTGGGTAAAGGAGAATTGATGAGTATAATGTGTTTAAAACTGCAAACAAAAGACTCTGGCTGAAGGTCTTCACAAAAGACTATTAAGAAACTTTGGTGGTCAGAGGTTACATCCGGCCATGGATTAAAAGTGGATAAAAAAATAGACAATGAAGTAGAAATAAATAACCAATTTTCCAGAAGAAAAAAAGGTTAATAGTGAGTTGCCCCAGACTTGATCATTAGGAACTATAAGTCTGTTATGAAATATGTGTACAAATAACCTGGAGGAAGGATGAACTGGAGCATTAGTTGCACAGAAATTGCATGATTATTTTAGTTAATCAAAAGAAGACTGGCAAATTCTAGACATTTTCAAGACAGGAAACACCTTAGATCAGAAAGGATTAGTAGACAGTTTATCTAACTGTGATAAAGTTATATCACAGTAAACTGTGAATCAGGAGGTACTGGTTTCAGTGCATAAAAGGAGAAAAATGGGTGAAAGTATTTTGGTTAACGTTGCCAATATGCATTTATGTTTTTTTAAATGGTTTGCATAAATCTGCTCGTTCTCAGGAAATTTGTTTAGAAATATGATTTAGTGTTAGGATTTAATTTCTGGTGTAATTCAGGGACTTATGCAGACAAGCAAATAGCCTGGTGATCAAAGTGCCTACCTAGTTTGCAGGCATTCTGTCCCTCATTTGGATTTTCCTTTGTCTTTGTTTCACAAGAAGATGAACAAGTCATCAGATGACTTTTTTAATTGATATTTTGTGTGGCATGTACAATTTATTTGTAAGAAGCTTTTCACAGTCTTGTTTTCATTATAGTACAAAGTTGATTTTTGAAAATTTGGAAAGTCTCAACTTGTGCTAGTGAGATAAGGGAATAGCAAATGTAGTCTTTGATGAGCAATTACCAGAACTGTGTTTATGTCTAATCTCAGGAGGCATCTAAAATCCTGCATTAATCTTTGGTCACCTGCTTTCAAGAAATACTCATTTTTGTAGCAAGAGTTTCAGAAGGGGTTATTAGCATGACTTACTGGAATAAGTCTGTACTGTTGTAGAACATGCACTTGAGGGTTAGTCTTAACCTGGATCATTCTCTGATCTGTTTCATTGTGAGGCTATATGAATGCATGAGCACTTTGAAAAGGGGGGAGGGCTGTTTGCCTCTTTTAAAACCTGTGGTGATTTCTGCTGAATTGGAGCATAATGAACCTAGAGCCTTAGACCAGAAGAACTTGGCTTGACTAGATCAGAAAAATAACTGAGGAGGGATATGACCTCTGTCTATAAACGTACAAGAAAGGCAAATGCCAGGAAGGGAAACACCTATTAAAACTACTGCTACAGGTAAAAGTTGTCATGAGAACTAATCATATCTGACTAAATTTAGACTAATAATTAGAATATGGTTTCTGGCAGGCAGAAAAATGGAGTTCTGGACTAGACTTTTTGGATGGATAACAGAATATTGTGTTTGCTCCATGGTTAGTGCAGATGTCCTGGATATTGCCTGTTCTGTTTAATTTACTATGGCTGTGTTGTACATTAGGTCAGCCAGTATCCTCTAGGAGAAAGGGGCATAATGTATATTCCCTGTGAGCACTGGCACACTCTCAAGTTTGGAAACCATGCTAGAAGTCAGAGATGGGTAAGCATGTGCTGAGGACAGAGCATGGAGGGAGCCTGCAACCTCAGCACAAACAGTGAGGATGCTTAGAAGACACTGCAGTAGGGAGCAAGCCCCAGACTGAATCTGGGAGGTGAGGGACAGGAGATTTTCCTGGGAACCCTTTTCTAGGACTGGGTGAAATTTCTTCAAAACAGGAAACAACTGAAAGTTACTGAGATGGAGGGAAAGACTGATTCAGGAAGGGCACACTGTAAGAGGTGTTATATATGTGTGTTATGTGTGCACATACATGTGTTTATGTCTGTGGAATCTGTACTGAGCACTTTCAACTGCCTCACCCACAGTATCTATATTTTTCTAGCTAAAGAGAAAGTGAAGAATATCTTATATTGCATGCACATTAAGATGAAGGCATGCAATTCCTTCATGCTTTGGATTTCTTGGGATCTGGCCATACCTCCAAAAGATGCCTGAGGAAAACCATCCACACTTGATTTCTGAGTGTTTTTAACAGGCTGTGTGCAACCTGGTTCCACACAGAAAGTCTTTACTTGAGCTTGTTTTGTGTGAGACGGGATAACCATTCCTGACTGATTTACTGTGCCAGGTCTTTACTTTTCTGTTTTGGATCAGCAATTTTATGACATTAGATCTTTACAATGGATCATCTTTTACTACATGTTTTATCGCTTGCATCAAAAGAGGTCAATAAAGGTTTTGAGATGCCAAGACAATTAAAGTGATCAAAATGTTGCAGAGCAAGTGATATTTCTACTAGTAGGCTGTCAAAGTCAGAAAGGTAAATAACTAAAGAGGGGAAGACATAAATAATCATTTAATGTAATTACATCACTTAGAATCCTAGAATGGTTTAGGT
>VZTV01000407.1:947-13719 GCA_013400875.1 Anhinga rufa | reverse complement strand
TGTAACTAGGTACTCCAGACAACAGAATACTAGTTAAAGTTGCTTGGGCAGTAGATGGTATCATTAGATGTGGAATAGCAGAAAAACCTGTAACAAAACTCAGTTATCTTCTGATCAAGTTTTTCATTTAACTTTCACAAGTACTATTGCACTTCATATAAATCTCTATGTGGCTTCGATACATCACTAAAGTTCCCATTAGAATTGCATGCCAAAACTGTAATGCTTTATTTAACCATTACTTTGTAGGTTAACGTAGTTTCCTATATAAAACAGACTAAAACATTACACGTGAAAGCATGTCATAAGTTTATATTAAATTATAACTTTAAATTTTGATATTTATTAAGCTTTATTAAGATAAACTTAGGCATTATTAAGGCTCTACAGAGTAAGTGATTCTGGACTTCTCAACTGTCCTTCTAACAGCTTACTGTTGCACAATTCATTTAATTTACATGTACATTCTACCAACCTGTGGCATTTGTGTTAGCAAGAGATGTTGCCCATAACGTAGGACTAGGCGTGCCTGAACTTGGACTCTGTAAGGGACTTACAGAGCTATTAAGGGCATTCAACAGAGAGTTTGGAGCAGCTGAGGTGTTGACTGACAGGGCTGTTGGACCTAAAAGGCCTGCAAAAAATTATGAAAGTGAATATTTGGCTAAGACTTACAGAAACACATTTTTACAAAAGTATCAATTAAAAACAAACAAACAAAACCCCACTAAACTGCACCAGCATGTATTTTACAAACAAATTTTAACATTAAACCTGCTGTTAATTTCATGCAGAGAACACATTAAGAACAAGCATTCTTAAACTGGGAATCATATATCCAAGAAGAACTGTAGCATCTCTTACGTCCTTCTACTGGACTTTCCTGTCAGAACAAAGAGCCTGCACAGGCTGCTTCTCAGCCCCCCCATTCCTTTGTACCCCTTTCATTGCTTCTGTCAGTTCGTTTCAAAGAAGCATCACTTGGAGAACATGAAAGCAACTGCACTTCACAACCTTACTTTCATTTCAGACAAGAACCTTTTTCTCAGAAGCTCATATGAATGAACCGCTACTTCCACACTAAGAACTATTCAAATCCTTTTTGCATCTACAGTACCGACTGGAAATCAGCCCCCAAATTCATTGCTTATTCCCAAAGCATTCCCTCAGACCAGCTTGTCATGTAAGAGCATTCACAAGGCAGTTCAGCACTACACTAAAAACACAACCCCAGAGTGCAGGCATGACAAGAACGGTAACAAAAGCAGCATTAAAAAACACAGTCAAATGGCACACACACTTGCCCCCAACGTAGCCCCCAGGAAAGCATCTGACATGGAACTACACAGCACTGCTGGATGGCAGGTCACAAGGGAGCGTGGTGGTTACATGAGAACTCCGAATTTCAAGAACCAGTTTGGTTTTCTATACCTGATTTCTGATAATAGGGTATCTACAGAGCTTGAAAATAAAATAGTAATTCCAGTCTGGACTATGCACTACTTCTATAAAATTACATTAAGATGGAAAGCTTACACATTTCTGTCCTAAATTTCATACTGATAAGTAGGGGCTAAACTAGTAGCACGTGCATCCCTCGATTACAGTGAGATCCAGCCAGAACTGAAGTGTGGTGTTAACTACGTTAACTTTCGTGGTACCATTGGCAGGCTTAAGTACCTACCCAAATTCAGGCCTGAGACATCACAATATTACCAAAGCAGAAATTTCATTTGAAAGAGATTCTTCTGAAAGTTGTAAAAGCAACATCCTACTTCACTTGTATTTCCCTCCCTTTCACTTTTAGCTGAGTGGTTTGTGAGCTTCCGGAGGATTTTTCTACAGAGATGAGTCACACAGCTGATTACAAAAGCCTTGGCGAAGTTTTACAACAACAAGCCCTTGAAAGGCCAGATGCTTTTGGAATTCTCCAGTGCTTTAACACGATTTCTTATGCAAAGAACACATCTGGTCCTTTTTTTCCTAGTACAAGTGAATTACGTTTCAAACAAATATATATCTATAAAAAAAATAAGATTATGTATATAACAGAATGCATACCAAGCCCAGTGAGTCCTAGTCCTGCTGAAGACAAGATATCCAAGCCAGGACAAGACAGACCAACAGGGCATGAGACAGCAGAGGGATTTGAAGCTATGGTAACTCCACTACTTTCAAGTCCTAAGAGACATTTCCGTGCCTCATACATATTTAAGGCATTTCGTTCAACACTCTTTACAATCACAGACTGTAGGGAAAGAGAACAAAACACAACAAAAAAGGAAAACCAATGAGTAACACAACTATATAACAGGTCTGCAACACACAACTTTTCTTAATACTCCCTCATGGCTACCAGTAACACAGCAGTATGAGACAGCATGAGATAACGTCCATTAGCAACTACTCCAATTCAGTGGCCTTGATAGTAAGTTTAGGGATTTTGTGTGCACTTGACAAAGAGAATGATGAAAGTCCTTTCTGTCTAAGAAAACCAATTATTATTGTACCTTGGTGCTATTTGGGGTATCAAATCTTAAGTGCTCCATGATATAGAGCAGTGAACCCATAACGAAAATCTTATCTTCTTTTTTATCAGAAGTCTATACCTCTAAGTGCACAAAAAAGTTGTTCATATTAAATTCAGCTATTAAATTCATAGCTGTTTGAGAATAAAGTAACACGTGCCTGGAAAATTAAATTACAAAACACAATATTTGTTTCTTGTACATTCTCTACACGATGTTTCTTTGTATTGATTTTATATATCCCTACACAGAGAAGCTTACTTACTGACACAATGGAATGGTCATTCAATATTTTGAAATTTTTGTCTGTATGGCATTCTATATAGCAGTCATTTATTTTTTGTTTTTGTTTTTTTTTTGTTTACTTTTGATTGCTAAAGAACACTGCAGTTATGTGGGAGATGCAATTTAAGATGCATTTCTTCAAAACCAAATCAAGAGTAGTTGTAGTCAGATACAACTATCTCCTCATATTTTCTTTCTTTTATCAGTATCTTCCATACAAAAACTATTCTCTGTATTGTCAAATATTTAATGAAAAAGTCAAATTACCATAAAGGAGAGCTGTTGTAACCTTTAAATTGGTATTTCAAGCATAAAATATATATGCCTTTTGTAAATTTATGATCCATTAAGTTAGGGAGAAGGAGCAGATGTGACAGCTCGTCAGCTCTGAAAAGTTGTCATGAAAGCCTAAAAAGAATATATTAGCTTTTCACCAACCTTGCTTGGTTGCTTTGGCTTCGGCTTAATGCTTATGAAGACATCTAACTGCTCCATTAGCTGTGTTATAAACTGTGGTTCTACTTCAATTTCTTCCTTCATATCAAACATGAGCACAAGAGGAAGGCAACCCTGAAAAGACAAGATGAAAAATTCATAAAACTTATAACCTACCGTTTTTCCATGAAAATTTTAGCAATAAACTGAAATACTGAGATTGTAACACATGTACATCATGATACAGTAAGTTCAGAAAAAAGAGCAGGGATGAAATTAAGTAAAGCCATTTCCTTGTATGCAAGAATACAGGTGTATCTTTCTACCCTGGGATTCTGAACAAACAGTTTGGTGGTATAAGGATGAAACGATCTGTTGAATATTTGGCATTGTAATCAGCACATACGCACCCAGCATTAGCTATTTACACAGACTTAGAGGTGTCTGAAGGATTCAAATTCAGAAACCACTATTACCTATTGAATCAGAACAAAATATTATCAGCAACTGATAGGAGGGCTCTCAAATACCCAAATGGTTCACTTTAAACTATGAGATAAGAAAACACAACTCTGAAACAAATTCTCTGTAAGTCACCATTGCCTAAGTCTTAACTTTTACCTTTCTCTTCCCCTGTCCTAGATCAGTTAGGTAAGTGTTTTCCAGTGATATGGATGACATCTCTGAAACACCTGAAATACTAAAACTTTAAGTAAAAAAAAAAAGAGCACCCCTAAAAATAAGCCCAGACCCCTAAAATAACACAGGATATCTAGAAATTATTAGACTAATACTTATAAAATAATAAAAATAGAGGGTACAAAGTCAGTGAAAAGCAAATCCTACTTTTTGTGAATGTAGATTCACAATAAAGTAAACATAGTATCTTGCATATCAGGAAAAAAAAGCCACACTTCAGAATGAAAAGCAGCATATTGGTTTAATTATTCTTCAGATCACTAGTTCAGTATAATTTTATATTTAAATAGCATTTCTCAACAGTAGTACTTATAGCTACACAGTACTTCCCTAACTTAAAGTAATTTTACCTTAAGGAAAACTAAAGCAAGGCATCTTAACTATTATGACTTCAGGAAGACTGAAACACAGCTTAACTCGACAAAGTGAACTTGTCTGAAAAGAACAATCATGCATAAATTCTATCTGAAAACACCGAAATCAACAATCAAGGATTTTACAGTAACAGAACTCCTGAGAGCATTTCATACTTGGATGTTCCAAATGTTTTTGTAAAAAAGTTACAGAAAGTAATATCAGAAGGTCTCACTGAAAGCCTGCTGAATGAAAATGCAACTAAAGGTTAACGGGAAAACCAGACACTTCAAAGTTGAAGTGTCTGGTTTTATAAGCATGTTGAAATGTCTGGTTTTATAAGCATATTGAAAGGCTTGTTTTTTACACTACTGTTTTGTTATTTTATGTTTAGAGCACCTACGTGATGATGATAAGAGAGGAGCAGGACCAAATAATGTTCTTTGACAGGAAGTGAGTGAAAAAAACTAATGTCACTATGTCTTCTGTAATTAAATTTAGTACAGTCCTCATTACCATATGCAAAACTAACAAAAGTAAGTTTCAGTATTTTTTAGTGATCAAAATACAGACGAAACCAAAGGGTTTACAATGAGGGGAAGACATAGAACAGTAACATTTTAAACAAGACTCCAAACCCCTCTTGCTTAGACAAATGTTTAATTTTAAATCACTAGGTTTCCTTTCTTCCTTTTACAATTTGCCCTCATCATTACTATGAGCATTGTCTTAACCACCACGTTGAATATATTCCTGCAAGCAATATGCTGGTGATTAGAAACTGAGGCTTACACCGTTTGTCAGAGAGAAGGGATATTCATAGTTTGTATACCACAGAATTCATAGCCTTCTGAGTGAAATTAGTTACTATTTGATATTAAAGTTTCCATTTAGACATACAGCTAAGCAATTTTTAAAGATATCACCAATACATTACATATGTCCTACCGTAAGGCATCTATGGACTGCACTGCATTTTCTGTTGATATTGTAAACTCTGCCTCAAATTTAGTCTCTTATGAGAATTACAGATCACAACAGTTTAGTAGTTCAGAAAAACGTTATGGTATTTCTTTTCTTGGTATTGATGTTCAGATGCTTCTAGATAGTTATTCCTAGGAGCTCTGCAGAGATCAAATCACTATTTTTAAAATCACCTCTGATTCCACAGGACACTTGTGCTGCCTAGCTGTGAAATAGCATCAGCTGCTATTCTGACTGAATCGGAGGAACTGGCAGGAGGCAATAACAGTGACCATGGCAAGAAGGCTGGCGTGCAGTCACACCTTGCAGGAAATCACTCCACAACACAGAAATCTCATTCCACTGAACAATGCCCAAAAAGAAAACAAGTCAAGTGAAATTTACTTCAGAAGAGTCTGAGAATGCCTGCGGCTATCTACCTCTTCGTAGGTATCGGCACGGCTGGCATATTTAAGTGTTTTTATCTGAGGCTGAAAAATACTGGTTTTATTAGGTTAGGAATTGGAGGTAAGTTTTTCATCTGGTTAGTTACTTCCCTCAGCTTTCCATATTTTTATTGTTTAAAAAGACATATTCCTTTTTTGCAAAATTTGCTTTTAAAACTTGTTTAACCTACAAAACTGGAAACAACATTTTCAGGACTTATAATGCCTGTGAGTCGAAACAGACCAAGCCTCCTGGTCAGCAGAGTCCTTAAAGGGTGATACAGTAGATGGAATTTGGGATACTAAGTTGTAATGATGTTTGGAATTATTAAATCAAACAATTATTGCAAAAAAATTATCCTCACATAATTCTACGTTTTAAGATCAAAGGTGTACTTCGATGTTTGTATGATAGCTTGTGTGCATTTCCTTCTACTTCATAAACCTCCAGAAAAGTACTAAAACCTCACCAAGAAAACACATAGAAAAAGGCTATCTCTTCGTATTTACAGACAACAATAGCCTAGAATATAATAATAATGAACATAACTGTATGAAACCACAGGCCAGTCAGCCTCACTTCCATCCCTGGAAAGGTGATGGAGTGGCTCATCCTGGAGGCAGGTATGTAGAAAAAGGAAGGTTATCAGAAGCAGTCAACGTGGATTCACCAAGGGGAGATCATGCTTGACCAACCTGATAGCCTTCTATGATGGGGTGACTGGCTGGGCCCATGAAGGGAGAGCAGTGGCTGTTGTCTACCTTGACTTCAGCAAGGCATTCGACACTGTCTCCCATAACATTCCCATAGCAAAGCTAAGGAAGTGTGGGTTGGATGAGTGGACAGTGAGGTGGATGGAGAACTGGCTTAACAACAGAACCCAGAGAGTTGTCATCAATGGGGCAGAGTCTGGCTGGAGGCCGGTGACTAGTGCAGCCCTCCAGGGGTCTGTACTGGGTCCAGTCCTGTTCAACATATCCATCAATGACCTGGATGAAGGGATGGAGTGTAGCCTCAGCAAGCTTGCTGATGATACCAAGCTGGTAGGAGTGGCTGATACACCAGAAGGGTGGGCTGCCATCCAGCGAGACCTGGACAGGCTGGAGAGCTGGGCTGAGGGCAACCTGAAGAAATTCAACAGGAGCAAGTGCAAGGTCCTGCCCCTGGGGAGGAACAGCCCCAGGCACCAGCACAGGCTGGGGCTGCCCTGCTGGGAAGCGGCTCTGCTGAGAAGGCCCTGGCAGTGCTGGTGGGCAGCCAGTGCCCCTGAGCCAGCGCTGGGCCCTCGGGGCCAAGAAGGGCAGCGGTGTCCTGGGCTGCATGGACAGGAGTGTGGGCAGCAGGGCGAGGGAGGCCATCCTGCCCCTCTGCTCTGCCCTGGGGAGGCCGCAGCTGGGGTGCTGTGTCCAGTGCTGGGCCCCCAGTGCCAGAAGGACAGGGAGCTGCTGGAGCAAGGCCAGCGCAGAGCCACAAGGATGCTCAGGGGACTGGAGCATCTCCCTGGTGAGGAAAGGCTGAGAGACCTGGGCTTGTTCAGCCTGGAGAAGAGAAGGCTGAGGGGGATCTCATCAGTGCTTTTCAGTATCTGAAGGGCGGGTGTCAGGAGGGTGGGACTGGGCTCTTCTCAGCGGTGTCCGATGACAGGACAAGGGGCAATGGGCACAAGTTAAAACACGGGAAGTTCCACTGAAATATGAGGAAAAACCCCTTTGCTGTGCGGGTGCCAGAGCAGCGGCCCAGGCTGCCCAGAGAGGCTGTGGAGTCTCCTTCCCTGGAGCCATTCACACCCCGCCTGGATGCGGTCCTGTGCCCCCTGCTCTAGGTGTGCTGCTCACGCAGGGGGGTTAGACAAGGTGATCTCTCGAGGTCCCTTCCAACCCCTACCATTCTGTGATTCTGTATAAACAGAAAGGCACCATGTTTTTGTTTTCCACTATACAGCAAAGCACAATGCAGTATAAGAGATGTGGACTTCTGGAATGTAATGGTATAATGGTTTATCCTGATACCTGCTTAGAATTGGATTTGGATCCAATCCTCCCATGTGTTTTTCATAAATATATATATATGTATGCATATATATATATGTATATAAATCCATGTACAAACATTGGTTTATATAGCCTAAAGCTCCTGTGAAGCTTAAGGACCAATATAACCTGTACAAATAATATTATTCATCACCAGAGCTACTTTTATAAAAGGCCTTATAGTACTGAGGCTATGGTACTATAAAGAATATAAGACTGCAGAATAAATACTTCCTATGGTTCCCCAGTTTCCTTGAAAACTCGCCAACATAGGAACTAAGAAATTCCTGCCACTTCCTCCCAGAAGAGACCTACTTACCTGACAGACGTGGAAAAGGCAGGTTGGTGAAACAAAACCAAGCAACCCACCACCCAACAACAACAAAATCCTCCAGAAGTCTGACTTTTACTCAGGAGAATATTGTTATAATATATTTAAAATTGCTTATTTTGCATTTATATTGCCAAGGTAATTTTTCAAATCACGATACCAGAGATTATAAATATCTTAGATAACTACAAACACTCACAAAACACTAACAAAATTAGAGCACTCAACTGAATCAGCTTTTTGCAACTTAGTAATCCTTCCTCTCTAAGGCTAATTTACATTTGACCAATAAATACAAGCAGAATGAGCATATATTCTATAATCTGGCCTTTTTTTTTTTTTCTTTTTCAAGCAAGTTTCACTGGAAGTATTTACCATGAGATATTGCCTGGCAAGACAGACAGACTCAATTGTGCCTTGGAGGTAGACAGTGGATTTCTTCTGTGGGTTACTAGGGTCAGGGAAGTGGATCTGAGCACCAGTCCTCTGCATGATATGTTTGATGTTACTGCCATTTCGACCCATCATAAAGAGATGATGCTGCGCTGCGATGTCTAGTTGTGTGCTCACAGGGATTGCAGAGGCCAGGCTCCCAGCTAGGTGTTCTAAAAGCATGGCTGTTCCTTCCTGCAGGGGAAATGCAAGAAACCAGTGAAACAGTGCTCACAGGCATACAAAATGACATTTCCTTACTTGTCATGTGTTCCACATTCAAGATAAAGAAATTCTGGTTTGTTTAAAAACCTGATTGATTTGTTAAAAGGTAATAGATGGACTAAACTCTACCTACTATTCCCATTTTATGAGTAAATGGAGCGTTTAATTGCCACTGTAAAAGGCAGTAAGACTGCGTCGAATGGTTTGGTCCCAATAGACCTTCTGTGCCCACGTACAGCAATTAAGTCGACAGAGATTTATTTGGGTAGGTATACTTGCAAAATTTGTCCTTCAATTTTTTGCCTGAGATGTTCTTACTGGCTTGAGATACACCCATCTAAGACCTTATCAATCTGACTCACTGCCAGTTGTTAACAACTAAGCTTTTTTATTTTATTAAGATAAATAGGCTCATGGCAGTTCCTCTACTTGACTATCAAATCCACATCTCCCAGTCCTGGTTTTGCAAGACCAGTTTTGCTGACTGTTAGGGCAACTTTCAAGGTTATATGTTTGAGTGCATGTTGAGAGACCAAAGCATGAAGAAATCACGTGGGTGTGGGGTTTTTTTTTGGTTGGTTGAGTTTTTTTAATTAAAAGATGGGTAAGATTAGCACATACTCCAGAATTGCTGGAAACGTGAACAGGTGTGCAAGAGATGAAAAACAGATTAAAAGCTTAGCACAAACAATGCTAAATCCTAAACTTAAAACTATTTTCTACACATTTTCACACCTCACCTATACCAGTCAAGTTTAAAAAAAAACCCCAAACCCTCAGGCTTCAAAAGTGATTATACAATAACAACACGTACTGATGAGGCAGGATAACATTAACATAGTTCTTAGGTATCTAAATTATCATTATATTTATGACATACAGAAACCTGCTTAAGACGACACATTACCTTCACAGCGCTAGTGTTATTTTGTGACCCTCTGACAATGACTGTAGCACCATACATTCGAGAGCGTTGTTTAAAGGAAACTGAAATATTATACGTCTGAGATATATGCTGAATGGTGGGAGAATTAGGATCTGGGATTGGTTGGAGAATTCCAGCAATAGGCAATTCAAACATGAGTACCAATGGAAGCAGCTCCTACAACAACAGTGAAAAGCAAATATTGAAAACTGAAACCATACTCACTAAAACTACAACAATTTTATTACCGAATCATGTGTTGGTCAGTAATGATTAAAGTGACATAATACATCTACAGCTCAGGGTTCACTGATAAAAATATTGTCATATCTTGAGTTGGAAAAAGGCACTGATTTTCCAGGGACATAGGAGTGTTTTGTTCTGTGTGGGATGGCCTCCACAGGCCATCTGTGGAGGGTAAGTTAAGATGCAATTTTAGACACAGTGTAGGATACTTCACATCTTGCTTATACAGTAGACTTCGTGTTCAAGATCCACCTTGGGCTTGTCAAAAATTTGGCCAGAATGTGAATCACTGTTATTATAATACCCTTTGGATTTTACTCATATGGATACTCACGTTGTTCCTATATTTCTGATGTCATAAGAGAGAGCCAGACAACCCTAGGGTTCCCAAAACTACAATTTTTTTCCTTTTCTGGTGTTTTCAAGAGAACGCTATACCAAAATAGACTATTACCCGAATTCTAACTCTTGCCGACTCCACTCCAGCTGGCTGTCCTGCAATAGACACCTGGAAGAACAAGAATATACAAAACGTAGCATCACATTTTCAAATGAGGCATTGGAAAAGTTGTTCAGATACCTGTATCTCTTTAAAAAATAATAATTTAAATAATCACTTATTTCACATCTGGTGACATCCTAAGCATTCTCTAAACAGTAGCTGAAAACTAAAATGAGTTAAAAATCTATGAATATTATAGCATCTTAGGTTACATAGGCTTAAGCAACTAGAAAAATATTGATACTTCAAACAATATAGCTGTTTAGCTCAAATAATGGAATTACTACTGTACACGTGTGCTCAATGCAAAATATTCAACAACAGTAGGTTTGCTTGAACATTTTTGAATGACTGCATTTTGCTCAGCAGTCACTAGGATGCACAAGAGGGAAATTCTAAATACAGTGATGAGAGACTTGAAAGTAAACATTCCAGTAATATTATAATTACAAAAGATGTACAATTTGGGTTCAATAACCTATTCCAGTAAAGTTGAACACTTAAAATAGGGCATTTTTGCTAATATCCACCAAGTTTAGTTTTCAACTAAGTCATACCATAAGCCAAAAGCACCAAAAAATTAATCAATATGCTAAATAAGTGAGGTGTTGACCAGGAAAAAAAATTTCACAAAAGCAGTACTTTTCATACTGCTTCTCTACCATTCACAGTAAGTTGTTGAGTTCTATATGCTCAAAATAATTTTAGTTTAAAAAAATTAAAATTATTCGTGAGCCATCACAAATTGTTTCCATCTGTTTCTAAAGATTTGCTCACTTAGAGAAGTCCCATGCTTTCCACAGAGTGTAAATACCAATAATTTATTTCCCTGAACATGAACTCACCCATCCCCAAAAAACCCAAACTGATGAAAGAAGTTTAGAAATGTTTTATAGTCTCAGGAATTACAGTATAAATGAGTTGAAATATTAAGCAATACTTACTTGGTTGCTTTTCTCTGCTTGATTATTCCTATTTGAGTCTGGAAAATGGATATGGCATCCTGTTTCCTCCATCACCTTTTTAATATTATTGCCACCTTTACCTATCACATGAGAATGTTCTGTATGTGAAACATCCATCTTCAAGGTTACCCGATTGCTCTGGAAATCAAACACCCATGATTAGATTTGTTTGCAGAAAAACCTGAGTATTTGAATAATGTAAACTCAAGAATGACATTCAAAATCGTATTTCCAAAGTATTTTTGCAGAGGCTTAACTTCTACTTGAGTAAGATGTTTTTAATGTGGATCATAGTCAGACCCTGAACCATTCACATTTTCTTTCCAATGAGGAAATAACATGGAAATAAATACCCCAAAGGTATATCTTAAAAAAAAAAAAAAGTCTAAGGCTTTTAAAATGTGCCCAAGCTTTTATCAACTGTGACTTAAATGCCCTTTTGCAAGCTATTGTAATTTATTTTATTCTCATGTTCTTTCAATTGCAGTCACACATGCCTGTCTGACCCAAAAGGATCACATGATTAAGACTCTGGCAAACCACAAAGCCATGGGACCCATTTTTTTCCTCCTTTAACAAACATACCAAATTTTTCTGGTACATCAATTTTTAAAATATACCAACAGTGCCTACAGCTGTTCTTAAAAGCTATATTGTTAATACTTGTTAAAAATAATTGCACCTATCACTGGAGCGTTCCTTTTGGCAATCTGTTTAGAGAACCAAAAAGTTGGCGTACAACTATGCAGAAGCCATATACGGTGCCCGAGAAGACTTGCTATTGGATGAAAAGAAAATCTGACAAACACACAAGACCTCTGTCCAAAATCTAGACATTTTAGAAATTCTGGTCCTAATGTTTCAGAGTACAAGAATGCAGTAACAGTTCAAAATAAAACTGCATAAGTGCTCCTAAAATTGAATTTCAAACAAAAACAAAATTTTAGGTTAGCTGAAGAGGCCGTATAACGTACTGTTTGCAGTAAAGCTGTATTTCAGAATTTAAAGTGAAAAAAAAAAATCAATCCAATGAACAAACTACATATGCTTTTACATACAGAGTTTGGAAATATTTCTAAATAGGAAATATTATTTCTATATTCAGATCTGGAAAAGTGCTTTAAGCAAGTATTTTCTTGTTGCATGTTTAAATATATGTGTATACACCAAATATCAACATCCAGGAGATATATATTGGAGGCTTTGCTTCAAAGCGTCCATAAATACCTTCTGTTTAAAGGAGCCCGTTTAAAGAGATCAATGTCACCACAAAATTAGGGCTTAAGGTGTCATTCTAAATAAGTTGTTTCTTACTTTTGTGTCCAAGACAGACATTATTTTCTCTTTTGCTTCTTTAACATTTTCCTTTTTTCCAGAGACTTTAATATGGGGATCTATAAAAGAA
>VZTV01000392.1:9448-20237 GCA_013400875.1 Anhinga rufa | reverse complement strand
GGGAGCCAGGCTGGGCCAGGCTGGGACCCCCGGAGCTGGGCTGGGACCCCCGGAGCCGGGCTAGGCTGGGCGGCTCGCCTGGGCTTGCGGGAGCCAGGCTGGGCTAGGCTGAGCCCCCCAGAGCCGGGCTAGGTCGGGCCGCCCGCCTGGGCCCCCCGGTTCCCTCGCCAGACCGCGTCTTGCCACCGCCTCGCTAGCTCTTCCAGGGGAGGAGGAGGAGGAGGAGGAGGAGAGGTTTTCCAAAAGAGCGGTTTTGCCCAGGGCCTCGTTCGAAGCGTTGGGTGACTTCTGAGTTCGCCTTTCCCAGACTTCCAGGATTTGGGTTTTCCTCAGCGTTCGGAGCGCTTTCTTCCTCCTAGGGTGGCTTTTCAGCCTGAGCCATGCCTGGTTACCGAACTCAGCAGATCTCAGTGGATTAAAAGCAAATAGCGGCAAAGGTCCACAAGTGCCAGAAAAACGACAGTTTTAAAAGCAAGCGACAGATCTTGCAGAGGGCCTGTTTGCGAAGACTCTCCAGAACGCCCGTACTTTAAGCCTATGCCTAAATCCCCTTGCTCTAGATGTGTGCTTGAGTTATTTTTTTTTCCTGAGGGGGAATTTTGTTTGAAGTCTGTGGGAGAACAGACCGGTGGAACCACAAAACCCATAGCTAAGTGTTGTCTTTGATCCAAAGCCCACCTAAATCTCGTGGCTTAAGTGGGGTTTGTATCGTGCCTTATGCTGGTCACAAGTTTTGGGACCTAGACTGGCCGCTGTCTGAAACAACAGGGGTTTTCTGGTCGGCTCGGGTGACCGTCAACATCCTACACCGGCTAAGCCTGCTTTTCTCCCTTTAGAACCGTCCCATCGGCCGCCTCCACAAAGAGCAATGCTAAAGGGGCACATTTAGTGTGAAAATTCCGTTTTGTTGTGCAAGCGTGAACCGATCCTTAATGATAAGCGCAGTGTAAATGAGCACCATCACTGCCCTCTGAGACCCCATCTTCTGGGAATGCTGTGTGCAGCTACACTAAGGTAAAAGCGTCTTAAACACAGAACTCACTCATGTTGTAGCCAAGTGTTTTGAGCATAGGAACACCCCTTGTTAGCTGCTCACTCGATGCTCTAGTAAGTGAGGTTTTAGCCATATTCTAGTATTAATTCTATTGTGCCTTAGTGCTGAGAATTTGTCCCATTTATATCGGTATATCTGTTCTTGTAGCCTTCACAGACAACTCTATCTCCCCTGGCGTTTTTGTCTCTGAAACTAGTGGTTGTTGGTTTGTTCGGCTGTTTGTTTGAGGTTGTGTTTTTTTTTAAAAAAAACAAACTTAAGCTGATCATGACTTGAGCTTTAATAGATACACAAAATAGAGTCCGTTACCATCCGGGAGGTGTTTATTTAGTGCGCTAGTTTTTATTCGGTGTTGTTTGTACGTAGTTGACTGCTGTAACAGAAAATGACTTTATATCACTTAAACTGAGCACCTAAAGCAAACGTAGGGGAACAGCTCTTCTGTAAAGGGATATTGCTATTAAAATACTTCAGTTTCGTGTGTGATCTGTTTGTGTAAGTGTTTATTGCTGGTGAATGGCCCCTATGCTTTTCTTCGTGAAAGTAGTTTGTGAAGTATACACTTGCTAGTAGAGGGTAAATATAGAAAGCGTATGAAATCCGTAACAAAATACAGTATTTGTACTAATCATAAGCCCTTCGATAATTTGAGAGTGGGTGAGAAACTGAAGCTCTGTATCTCATCAGGCAGGAATACCTTTTATTTGTTTGTTATTCTTTGTTTTCTTTCTCACATGCAGCTGACTCTAAATCTATCAGTGTTCTCTTTTTATTAACTTGCCTATGTACTTGATTTAAGCAGCATGACAATATCTGGCATCGCAGTAACGGAAAGATGGTGTCATTCATGGATATTGAAGGACTATGTCATTTTTTTTTTCTTCTTCTTCTTTTTTTATCCTGAAGGAGATGGACTGCTCAAAGAAAAGGCAATCAGTTTTTAAGAACATTAAGACAAATTGCATCCAGTGGTTTAGTTCAGTGAATTTAAACACGGGGTAAATTTGGGTCACGGGTCTTTTGAAGGTTTAAAGTCAGTCTCTCCTGTAGCCAGCTCTGCACCGGACTGTAGGAGTGGCACTGATTTTGTATATCTCTGTTAGCTCCTGTCAACCAGTGTTACTGTTTTGTTCTTCATCTTGTCGTGAATTGCCAGATGTGAAAATTAAATGTATAAATAATGAGCCTTGTACCATCTTGGTGTTGACCTTAATAAATTAAGAGAATAATGAAAAGAAATGAAAACATCGCAAATATTTAATGGTTAAAGATCCGGTTTGACTCAAAGTGAGCAAATCTGCCTACTAAAGACTGGTCAAAATGATATTCCATTGCCTACTGTAAAATGATGACAACATTATTGGGAAAATGAAAAGACGTTCTCTGAATATGTGATTTTTGTTTACTAGAGGTTTAGACTGTAGGATCACAGGGTAATTCAGGTTGGAAGGGACCTCTGGACATCATCTAGTTGAGCCTCCTGTTCAAAGCAGGGTCGGCCGTGGGATCACAGCGGGTTGCTCAGGGCTGTGTCCAGTGTTGCCTTGAAAACCGCCGCGCGCAGAGACTGCACAACCTCTCTGGGCAAGCCGTTCTGCTGCCTGAAATTCATCATGGTACTGTCCGTGATTGTAAAAAAAGGCTCGGGCTAGGCAGATCATCTGGTCCAGCCTAAAATATTCTTCTCAAGCAGGAGGTCACAGCAGCTAGTACCAGGAGCTCGTGATCTACGTGTCCAACAGCAGGGGGAAGAGAGGCACAGCCCTCAGGATGATCGTTCAGATACAGGAAGCCAGATGCGAGATTTCAAATGAAAACTCACTGAGCCAAAGCCATTCATTATGGTAGCTGCGTGTCTTTGGTTTTGAATATAAACGATCCCTTTTTGACCTTTGAGTGAGCTGCCCTTAGCTCCTAAATCCATCTTTGGTTACCAATTCAAGCTACTTCAGTTTGCCTGCAGCCAGCACTGTTCGTTGGGGTAACGCTACAAGTCTGAGGAAACTGAGCACCAAATTTCATTTACAGTTTTGTATGTGACTGTCTTCAGTAAAACACCTCTGCAGGTATTGGTAGGATAGTTACCCGCTACAACAGCACCTAGTAGGTACTATAGAGACGTTGTTTGTAGTCATCTCACATCTTCATGCATCTGTCTCTGTGGATTGCGTTGCAACAGCATGCTGGGCAGAGGATAAACAAGAGCAAAATACGTAGAACAAGAATGTAAATCCTGATGGAGTAAATTCTGCAATTCTCTAAATCTCTGAAGGATTATTTTTATCAGTTTTCCTTTCCATGCATTATAAATGGAATGTGGGAAACAATATCTCATAGTTTCTCATTCATTTTCAGTGGCTTAAGTTTTAATTGTATGCATCTTGGTGTCTGGAAAAGAAAATCAAGAGTATTCCCTATTTCATTTTATGTGACATTAAATAAAACATCTGCCGACCCATTGATAACTGGGTTTTTTTTTCCTCCATCATGAGTACAGAAATGTCCTCCGTCACGAGTGTAGACATTTCCTTTCGGCAATGATGGGGAAAATTACATGTACTTGATATTAATTTGACTCCCACAAGCCTTTGTGAGACTCCACGGTTCAAGAAAGGTTTATCCAGTATTTGCAGCAATTCCCAAAACATGCAGAGTACCTTGTAGAGTTATAATCAATCCTGGCCTGTCCAGGCAGCGGTAGAGAGGTGGCGGTAGGCTGATTTATAACCGCCGAGAAGCTGGCTGTTACGTACCTACTGCTTTGGGGAAGAGTGGCAATAGTTTCTAAGGCAACTACACATTCTCCATATTGCTGTACAAGCACCCGGGTATTAAAAATCCATGTGGTACACTCTTCAGCGGTATATGGTCCTGTGCTCATCTGGTAATTTCCAGCACAAATATCAAGCCATATCCATTTCTGCAGGAGTTAAAATGAAAAGCGATACGCTCGTTTTTCCTTGCCCTGTGCTAAATGTGAGGAAAACAACTGCTTAAATGTAAGCAGCTCAAGCTCAGCCTGACCCCAACTTTGAACGTTCTGGAGGAAACAGTCTGTGCCTCAGGCAAAGAATCTCTCTTAATTCCATTACGATAATTTTTGTGGTACATAAAAGGAAAGGCTGCTTAGCTTTATTTGGAGGTGCAAGTGAAAGCTAGTGTTTTGCTTCCATGGAGACCTGGAGTCGTAGTCTTACAAGACTGCAAACTGCTGCTCTATTTCACCAATATGTTCCAAAAGAAAGGCCAGGAAGAGTAGGCTGAAAGCAGCAAAAGTGGCAGATAACTGTCACATTCCTGTTAACGGCTTACTAATTATAGCAGTGATGCTTGGACCGGGTCTCTTGCAGTTTTAGCCTGAGCAAACACACCCTGACAGGTATTGCTTCATCACAGATCTGGTCACGGCATCTCCTTTACACGTTGTCTGATTTCACCTGGGAAAAAATTGCCCAAACCCCTTGTTCTGTTTTCACCTGAAAGAATGCTTTTTTGATGCAGAAATATTCATATCACAATGTTTGCCTTTTCATGTAAAGTTCACCGGCAGTATTTTCAGCCCGCTTTGCCGAGATGGAAATGATGGCACAGTGCAGGAGAGTATTTATACAACGTGCCAAGAAAACCCCCTCCAAAAGTGATTTTGGTGGAAGGCTTTTCCAGAGGAGATCTCTGGGCATTGACCCATAGACCCTTTGTAAAAGTAGACAGGCACATGCAGATAATTCAGCCACCAGCCAGATATCCCAGAGCTACCAGGTGATTTGCAGGGTGCCTTTGCAGAATAAAAAGAAAGAAAAGAGCGGGCATTGCGGCCGGTGGGGCAGATTTAGCCAGAAGAGCTGAGAAGGGAACCAGGGCGAGAGGCTTTAGCAGAAAGGGCCGTGCCGAAAGATAGACAGGTTTCGGTGGGGAGCGCGGAGGGGAGAAGCATGGGCGGGCTACGCTGAAGAGCAGTGAAGGAAAAGAAGGAAATACGTTTTGCCGGGAGGGAGGCAGCCGCAAAGGAAGGGAAGGGGGAAAGGTTTTTCTCTGGAAGCGCTGAGGAGAGAGAGAGGGGACGTGTTTAGGTGGGAAACGCTGGATGGCAGGAGGGCTTCATCTGCACGTGCCGGGGCGAGACGCCCGGCAGGAGGATCTGAGGAGAGGGGAGCGGTTTGCCGGACGGCCGAGGGCAGGGAGCGGGAAGGATTTGGTCGGGAAAGTCGACAGAATAGTGAGGAAAGGGTTTTTTTTCTAGGAGATGCAAGAGGGGAAGAGGTTTTACCAGGACGCGCTTTGGGGGTGGGGTGGGGGGGCTTTTGTACAAGGTGCTGAGAGGAGAGCGAGGGGTTGTGCGAGAAGGTGCTGAAGGTACTGAAAGACCTTGGAAAGGGCTCCGAGGGAAGTGCTGAGGGGAGGGAGAGAAAAAGGATGTGTCAGGAAGAGCTGGATGGGTGAAGGAGGAGATGTTTGGTAGGGAAATGTCAAGGGGGTAGTGGGGAAAGGCTCTCTGTGGGGAAAGGCTCTCTGTGGAAAGCGCTGGAGGGAAAAGGCTTTTGTGCAAAGCACGAGGGGAGGGAGGAATGAATTAGCTGAGAGGCACTGAATGGAAAGAGGTGACAGACATTTGTGGGAAGAGCTCAGGGGAGAGAAAGCAAAAGCTTTTCTCAAGAAGTGCCAAGGTGATAGTGGGGAAAGAATTTATCAGAAAGCACAGAGGGAAAAAAAGTATTAAGGGGAGGGCAGAAAACATTGTTAGGATGCATTGAGGAGAGAGAAAGCACCCCTTCCAGGGCAGGGAGAAGCCTGCCGTGCTAGGTGAAGTTCCGCTGGGGAATAGAGTTGTTTCTTCAATGCCCTGATCTTGGCTCCTGTATTTCCCTCGCTCCCGGTTCCCTGCTCCTGCCATGCAGAAGTGAGAAAGGCTTTGGAGAAACTGCAAGCAACGAGCGAGAGGAATCTGCAGGCTGGTTACGAGGCCAGTGACCCACGTCCCAGGAGAGGGAGGAGAGACGCCCTGGACAGTGGCGCTTCTCTGGAGGCAGGGCCCGGGATGCAGGTCGGCATTCCCTGTTGCTCCAGAGCCCTTTTGCTGCCCGGAGCAGCAAGGCGTTAGGCTGGATGTAGTTTTTAACCTCTCTGCCTTTGGGAGAACGGGAGGCGTTATCATTTGAGATTGGCTGGAGCTGGTGCTGCAGTGAGGTCTTCTCTTCTGGGAAGACAACTGGTTTTTTGTTCTTGTGTTTAATGTCTCTTTTCATATATTTATTTTCTAACTCCTGAAGTTTTTATTTATGCTTTTCAGAAAAAATAAAAACCAATAGAACACATTTTCACCAATAATAAAATTTGTTTCCTGGTGTCTGCACCAGTTTTTTCTTTAAGATATTATTCTGCTTTTTGTCTCTTTTATGTCCCGTTTTTGGTTTTATTTTATTTGTCATTAGTCTTTGTCTTATTTTCCGTATTTCCTTTTATTCTATAATGTAGCTGAAAGATCTGTGTGAGAACATGCCTGTAGATGGCCTATCTTTTGTAGCTCTAGTTCTCTATGAGGGAAATACCTGAGATATATTCAGCTGGTTATTTTGTCTTATGGCCTGTCACCGTCTCCTTCCTTTAATCACTGCATTCCTGCTACCTCTGAGTTTTCAGGTTATGAATTTTGTCATTTTTTCATTTCCCCACAGCAGTGTGGAGGTACTTCGCTCACATATCCTTTATTGGACCTTGTTTCTGCAGGGGTACTTTTTAAGAGTAAGCAAAGGCATGTGAGTACTAGGACCGATGTGTAATTATCTTGGGTCCTTGTGTCCCAGATTTCTGCTGTAGTGCAATAAAAATTCTCCTGAGATAAATGTAGCATGAGATGGTTATTTTGGTTCTTGCTTTTGGAATATATATGTCCTAAATTCTTCTGCCCTCGGTAATCTCACATTTGCAAGCTTTGTGTTTTGAGTTGTTAATTCCAGCATACAATAATATTAGAGGTATATCTGGAGCTTTCGTCTCTGGAACAAGGTTTTTATAAAATAATTGTGAGCATCTTAAGGAAAGCTCATTTGTAAATGTCCTATCAGGTATTATTTTCTTAGAAAGATTTTTCATTTCTGTAGGAAAACCAGGGATTTTTCCAATTTAATTTTTGATCTTTAATCTTAGTCACTTGGGTAGTATTGTTTAGGAATTTGGTTTTTATTTCCAGGCAGTCTTGATCTGTGTGATCCTCTCCATCTCATAAAAATTCTTTATTGTCATTCTGCTTCGGGCCTAAGTCCTACACAGTTACTTCAGCTCTCACTCCTCTATTGCCTTCCTGAAATGGAGCTGGAGTCATATTCAGTCAAGCTTCCCAAGTACTTTCAGAGTTTCGTCTCTCTGATGAGCACTTTCTAATGATGTATTTTACTTAATAATAAAGCTTACTGGGGTAGGAGTCTCAGTTCTGTCTTAGACCAAATAAATGGGAAACTAATAAATACTGAAAAGGATTAGAATGAAAATTAAATAACAGGTAGCTCTACTACCTTCTTTAATAGTCCTTGTATATAATGCTCCCGTTATATTACAGATTTCCTGTCACAGGAATACATGGCAAATAGCTTGACCTGCTCTGTGCAGTCTCGAAGGCAATTTGTTTGGCCTGCTGGAACCATGACACTAATTTGGTAGAGTGTAATAAATTTGTTTCACTTGTCAGCTGCTCCACCGTAATTGTTCCAGACGGGACTGAGATGGCACTTTTCACCCCAAAGGCTATGGCTGACACAGGAGTGGAAGAAGAGGGCTAGTGCATATTACATATGCATAAGAGGCCCTGGCCTACGGACCAGGCTTGTGCTTAGAGCTTGTGGCCATTGTCATGGTGCTGAATTTTAACACAGACAACTTTTGTACAGGGAGTCTATGCACATTCAAATTGGAGTTGGTTTCCTTTGTATTCTGCACCAACAGCGAAAATGTCCTTGTATACTCCAAGAGATAAACTTCCGCCTCACCAGTCTGCTGATGTCCTCTCATTGCTCTAGAGGGACCTTTTCTGGAACGAAGGAGGAAACCTCCACGTCCTGCTGAAGCCTTGGTTTCTCATCTCTCCTAGCTGTCTCGTTTCTCAAGTACCGAAGAGTACTAGAGTCAGCTGAAATAGTGCACGTAAACCAAGGCGGAAAAGCACAATGATATGGAAAGGGGAAAAGATGATGAAAGCCTCAGGAAAAAATGGAATTGGTCTGGGCTGAGCAAGGAGTGCCATGATCGTTTTGACCTGTATGTGAGCAAAACAATTCTGAAGTCAGTGCATTTTACTAGTGAGGCAGCACATAAATTACTCCTAGTTTTGGCCATTCTTATTCTTATTTCTTAGAGGTCTTTTCCAACCTTAATGATTCTATGATTCTTTTTGAACAGTTTTCGGTAAAAGCATGAGAGTTGACTCCTAAAATGCGGAATTCTGCGATTAAGTGTAACAGAAAGGATATGTCTGCCTCATCTTCACTACAGAGTCCTCAGCACAGGGCGTTCTGGGCACAGACGTGGAGATGGGATTGAGCCAGGGGGTCAGACCCAATTTACTTTTTCTTAGGGATGATTCAGCTCTTAACCCAACAGCTTCTCCCCCGGATCATTCCTCCGTGGCCCAGCTCGGTAGACCCACTGCAACATTTGGCTGCCACCTAGTGCTGAGAAAGAAAACTAGCCAGAAGACTGCTTTTCGGGAAAAAAGCGATTGCTTGAATCCCGTTCTCCTGAAAACAAACTGACGTGGCTTACAGTGCCAGGGAAAAGAGAATTATATGCGTGTGAAGTATGGAAACAGGACATATTTAGGAAGAAGATGGGAAGATCTAAGACATTACATTGTAAATTTGGAGTAATTTCTGTCTGGACGTTGGAAAATTACCTGTATATTAAATGAGAGAGGGTTGTCTAGCAGCTAGGTTAGGGGCCTTGGAGCTGGGGGTGATGATAATGTGTCAGCTGTTGTGGTCACAGGAAATTATTGCATTTCTGTCTCTGTTTGGCATGTGTAGGTGAAACCTAGTAGCACATGTGTATGTGTACGTGTGCCTGAGACTCTTCAGACCTGCAGAAGTACTAAATAGAGACGCTGCTGTTGTCTCTGCTGGAATCTTTTAGCTGTTGTATTCGACTCTGAAAGAGCCACTTGCTTATACAGTAACGGTACCAGGCCATGGTTAGTTGTGAAAATGCTAGCCCAGCTGGGTAGGTCATCAGACATTTTCTACATCTCCGTGTTTATGTTTAATTTACATTAAAGGGGGTGTGAATGTTTATCCAGCAAAATATTGCATACGTGTCCTTGTTGGCAGTAAAGTACAAATCCACGGCATTTAATGGTGATTAATAGCAAAGCTGGACAGTTTCTCACAGCTACTCCCTGTTTTGCACTAGCCATCAGGTAGTTTCATTCAAGTGACTCTTTCTGCCTCGCAGTCGTCCCTAATGTTGGGATGGCACCGGTGGAAAACATCTGGAAAGTGGCTGGAAAGCTGCCCGGCGGAGAAGGGCCTGGGGGTGCCGGCTGACAGCGGCTGGGCATGAGCCAGCAGCGTGCCCAGGTGGCCAAGGGGGCCAGCAGCACCCTGGCTTGTGTCAGGGGTGGTGTGGCCAGCAGGAACCGGGCAGGGATGGTGCCCCTGTGCTCGGCACTGGTGAGGCCGCCCCGCGAATCCTGGGGTCAGGTTTGGGCCCCTCAGGACAAGAAGGACATGGAGGGGCTGGAGCGTGTCCAGAGAAGGGCAGCGGGGCTGGGGCAGGGTCTGGAGCACAAGTGTGCTGGGGGGTGGCTGAGGGAGCTGGGGGGGCTCAGCCTGGAGAAGAGGAGGCTGAGGGGAGCCCTCATCGCTCTCTGCAGCTGCCTGAGAGGAGGCTGTGGGGAGGGGGGGTCGGTCTCTTCTCCCAAGGAACCAGCGATGGGATGAGGGGAAACAGCCTCAAGTTGCATCAGGGGAGGTTTAGGTTGGGTATGAGGAACAATTTCTTTACTGACAGAGCGGTCAGGCCCTGGCACAGGCTGCCCAGAGCGGTGGGGGAGTCACCGTCCCTGGGGGTGTTCAAACACCATGCAGCCGTGGCACTTGGGGACATGGTTCAGGAGGGATGGGGGTGTTGGGTTGGGGGTTGGACTTGATGATCGTAGAGGTCTTTTCCAGCCGTAATGGTTCTATCTCGTAGCTGAATCATCCATCAGGACAAAGTTTTATCGTTTAGGACTAAGAGGCTGTGTGCTAATAGCAGGCTGTCCTGTGGGAAATCAGAAGTTGGGTCAGAAAGGAACCATTTCAGCAGCGCTGTTTCCAACCACTTGCTCTGCTCTGCTCAGGAAACTGGGAAGCGCAGCTGGATGGGAGGAAACAAATGGCGCCACGCTTGGTGCCGAGCGGCCTGGGGAAGGCGTGTGACTGCTGCTGGCCCTTCTCCCTCAGTAAGCAGATGGCAAGCGGGGCCGTACTTTTAGGTGAACAGCACAAATTCATACCGAGTGACCTGTTTTGTAAACCCTTGCGGGGTTTGCCCTTGCAGAGCGGCCGTGGCCAGGAGGGCTGGGGCCGACCGACCCACCTCACCCTGTGCCTGGCCGAGCCAGGCCAGGGCGGCCCGGGGAGCAGTGACCCCGGGCTCCCGCCGCACCGGGCCTACAGCTCCATGCCTCACAGTGCGCCGCTGCCGCCGCTCTCCCTCTCCCTCCCTCTCTCTGTCTCCCTCCCTCTCCCTCTCTCCCTCCACCTCTCC
>VZTV01000388.1:0-27605 GCA_013400875.1 Anhinga rufa | reverse complement strand
GCTCCGCCTGCGCGGCCCCGGGCGCGGCCCCCGGCAGCAGCCGGCCCCGGCCCCGCTACACCGCACGCCCCCCCCCGCGAGGATGCCCGCACCCGTGTGCGCTACACGCGTTGAGCGGGCGAGAAGGAAATCCCCCCCGTGTGCTCCCGGCTCCCGCCAGGCCTGCTGTCTTCAACGCAGAAACGCACAGCCGAAGAGAAAAAGGGGTGTTCCAGAGGCTGCCGGAGGGTTCCCAAACTCTCACATTTTTTTTGTGTCGAAATTACAGCCGGACTCCTTGAGGTTTATGTGGGGCGAGCGGTAGAGGAGGCTCAGTGCTGGGCAAGCAAGCTGAGCTGAGCCTGCAAGCGGTCAGGAGCGCGGGATTCCCTCTCCAAATGTCCTCTGTCGTCCAGCCCCGTCACAGCTCATGACTGGCTGCAAGCGACTGCCACGGATCGCCCATGTATCACCCTGCGCCTTCCCCCGTGCTCCTCTGTGTGCTGGCATCGTGTGCCTGCTCTCAGTTTTGCCTCTCTCCTCACAATATTACAAGAAGTGTTTTCCTTCGTGTCAAGAAAAAAAAAAAAAAAAACAAAAACACCCACAAAACCAAACAAAGTGCTGGGTTTTACAGCACCTTCCCCATCCCTTTTCTCCTACAGCCTGCCCTCTTGGACTTTGTTAGTGAGCTATCGAGTCTGGCCACCCGGGGCCTGCCGCCTGGCCACCCCGAAGGGACACCAGCACCCGGAGCTGGTGGCAGCACTCGGAAGTAAGGAGAGGCAGCAAGCCACAGCTGAAGTGAGCTGGGAAAGCAGCGGAGGAAAGTCAAAAATAGTTTTGATAGACCATCATAATGAGGGGGTTGCATTGCCATGAACTACTCGATCTGGTAATGCAGTGGCCAGAGCTTACGCTATATTATCCTATACCATAAACCAAAAATCCAGCTTGGAACCCCCTCTGGCACCAGGTGCTGTACCAAGATGTGGTAAAAATTATCTTGCCTTCAAGAGCTGACACATGCTCCTAGAGCTGCTGTGGAGAAGTAAGCAAAGGGGTGACCGAGAACAACAGCAACGATGACGCATGATTTCAGGGACAGCCCATCAGCACAGCAGGCCTACAGACTGAGGGGTTTCTGTAGTTGAGGCAAGTGTTATTTTAAGCAGATGTTCGCTTACGTCTAGTCAGTTAGAAATTCTTCATGGGCATGGTGGTAGAAGTAGGTCTTTAGAAATACACGTAGGGGAGCAAGGCTGCAGCAAAGGCTCAGGCGGGCGTATCATGCAAAAGGAGGTGCAGGAAGGAAACAACAAAGGAACCTGCATGAGAAGCACATGAGCTGGATGAAGGCCAGTATCGCTGGCAGGGCTAAAGGCATCAAGTTAACACACAGGATATAGGAGCAGCAATTATAGCCATTAAAGGTGGAGGGCATCAGCTTGAATGCGAGATGGACAGGGGGCTGGTGAAGAGGGTTTTGTTTGTGTTTCCAGAAGTGTTTGTTTCTAAATTAATGAAATGGATGCTTCTGTGGGTATACAAATGAAGTACTCCATGTCTTTTTCATTGCTTTTTTTTTTTTCTTTTTGCCATTAGGCTGCATGTAAATTAAATAAATTATTATAAAAATAGTAATAAAAATATTTTCATTCTAGTGAGGCATAACAGCATACTCACTAGCAAACAGTATTGGACTCTCCCTAGGAATCCCTGCGTGGTTTGTGTTCAGGCCACTAGAAGCTTGCACTGGCTGTAAGCACAGGCACTGTTATTCTGGTCCATAACGCTCTCTGGCTTTTCCCATGATTTCTGATCTCCTCCCCGCTACCAAACGGCTTCTACGTGACAACAGGTCATGGCTGCCTACCGGTGCGAGTGGATTTTATTCCGGGATAAAACTCAGGCCTGTTATCTTCATTATTGTCATTCTTAAAACAGTTTTAGCAAAATGTAGAGACTTGAAACATTTGGGTAACTGCATGAAATACAGACAAGTAGTAGCATCTCAGAATTAGCGGAGGTATAGTTTCTTTAGAAAAAGCCGTTCTTTGTTCTTTCACAGTCTTTCCCTTTCCGATGTCAGCTCTCTGACCTGACTTGTTCATTGAAAGGGCAGTCATCAAAGAAACAGTTGTCAGGACCATAGCTCTGCAAGAAGACTAGAGGTACTGACAATGTCAGTTTTAACAGCAAGTGGATTTCACATGAAAAGATGTTTAAAGTTGTAGAAAGTAAGGCCATACGCAGGGTCTGAAACTGCCCACCCAGCCATAAGTGACAGGGTCAGGCCAACAAATTGAGATTAATTCCCGCGTTTTGAGTTTCATTGTGGTACAACTGTTTACACACTTGGACTTCTAAACACGGTGCAGCTGGTGCCGATACTTTCGTCTTTGTTTCTCCACTGATTTCCTCCCGACTTCAGCAGTCAGTGACTTGGCCAGTTAGGGATGAGTTACAATTGAATCTGAGAACCTCAGATTTTACAGCTAGTTCTTAGGCCAACATGCTGCCTTGCTGTGGACAGGATACAGCTGTACTGTTTCATTTTCTTCCTTGCAAAATATTAGTATTTGCCTCATGAAGAGTGGCTTGTCAATACAGGACAGCATTTGCTAGTTATAGCTTTATAAATAGTACATATAAACATATGCAAATGCTAAAGATTTCACCCTTGTGACTTAGAATAAAGACATAGGAAAAGATGAACAATGCCAACAATTCATGTCAGTTGAAAACAAAATGCCCCAGGAAACATAGCAGAAAAATCCTGACCTCTGAAGTGATCAGCTGAAACCTGATGCATATAAAACGGTTGCCTCTGGCAGAGGTAGAGCACCACATCACCTAATCACATCAGCAAAAAACTACAACTGTCTTCAGAGGAACCTACTCAATCTGCAGCTTATTCGGATTCATTTTCCAAAGACATTAAAAGTTTGGTAAAGTAGCATGATCTTTCACTTTTATTCCTTATGCGATACAAGGGTGCAGGACTTTTTACAGTCACAACCCCACTATGTCTCAGAATATCCACACAAAGGAGTTTATTCCCAGCGATTTATTTCCAGGTTGTCTAAGGCAAAATTTTCCTTAGACATCAGCATGTGTAGCAATTGAAAGTATGCAGTAGGTGTAGAAACACTGTAGGTATTGAAGTTTGAACATGCAAAATTCAGTGAGAATGCTGAAGCTGTGGGTCTACACCATTAGCTCACAGTCAGACAATCTCTCATACAGTCTGTGTTGATCGAGCATGTGTAGCGCTTCTTACTGATCTATACCGCCTCTTGGTTGGACCATTAATTTCTTTAATTTCTAAGCCTGGATGTTCCCATTAAATATGTTGACATGGAATATTAAGGAAAGCTTCATGTGCATAATTAAGCATTGTTAGAAAATACTTGAATAAATGCTTCCTTTGCAGCTTTTATTTTGGTCATCTTGTACGTAGCTACTATAGTGCTGCGACACAAGTCATTTTAGAACTAGCAGTGAAAGGCATTTTTCCTTGGTCACAGTCCTTAACATGTGCAAGCTTAAGAGGATGCTTTTTGTCTTCTTCAATCCTTATCTGCTGTCATCCTGCATATTGCACAAGAAGTTTCCTATGCCACAGGTAGTACATCTGCATAGGCTTTTGGGGCAGACTGCTCTGCCCGTGCTCAGACCTCACTGGAAAATGCATTAGGACGATGCTCAAGCTAATATTCCTCATGATATGACTTATTAGCCTGGGCTTGGTGCTGTACATAGTAGCTACAGTGCATGTAGCTACATGGCTTTTGATCTGCACAGTCCCCAGGGAGGACTTTGCTGCTGCTTCCACCAAAAGGCTCTACTCGATGCGTTATCTTCTGCCATTAATGGTACTGCAGTTGATATTGATGAGTAAAATACTGGTCTCAGTAAAGTCAATAGCGAAGCATCCACTTACATCAGTGATTTTCAAGTCTTACATTGCAGCCAAATCTATGCGTCTTTAATGCAAAAGGCAATCCAGTGGTCACTCAAGAGGCAAATTGCCGACTGAAGCAGACGTACATTGATTTCTCATCTACTTCCAAAAAATGGCTTGGGTGAATAATTCTGATTAAAAAAATACTTTTTTTTTTCTTCATAACCAGTTTCGTGAACATTGCTGGATGATTTTGTTACAGCTTGAGGCAGACAGCAAGCCTGGAATATTTTAGTCTGGTAGTTAAAATTTTGGCAAAATACTGAAAGTCTTGGCAGTTTTAACTATAGATGTCTCTACCAGCTCTCCCTCGCAAAATGCTCAGCAACACAAATATTTTAGTTCGGCAGGACACAGCAAAATGAAAGATGTTCTTCTTGAAGCTTTCCTTTTCTGCAGGTTTTTTTTTTTTTCCACAAGATCATTCATTTTCCACACCTGTAAATACCATACCATCCTGTTCCAGGCTGTTCATGGTCCCAATCATTTGTATCAGCTATGATATTTTTGTGTTGCAGACCTACATCCCATCAAATGCTTTGATTTTAAAAAGCTGAAGTTATATTATTAAATGCTAGCTCTCTTGACAAGCAAGATTTCTTCCAGTATTGGATCCTTGTTTCATTATAAAATAAAATTATCTATGATAATTTTTCAGAAAGACTGTTAGCTTCTTCCCAGGCTTTTCAGGAAGCACCACATGCACAAAGATGCATGTAATAGGAATGAGTGGGACCAAAGGGAATGTTTTTCCTCTGCCTACAATATTAATTACAGACATTGCAATTATTATTTTTGAGGCCCTTCTTATTAAAAGGAGTGAATTTACCACTGAAAAGTGTGACAGTGGATCTATTCAGGATACTAAATAGTCTCCTCATTGTACTGGAATATGTTTATCTTTAGGCTTGTGCTCCAGGTCTTCTGAATGCAGCAGGAGAGAAGCATGGGGCTGGAAAGAGTTCTTCCAGAAGCTGGATAATGCAGCACAGAGGAAAGCAGAGCTTTCAGGATAATGCTGCTAATAAGATTGTATTTTTCCGTTTGGACGTTAGGGAAAGGGGTTGAGTTTCTTTGCCTGGTTTAATGACAAGAAATTAAATTTAGCGTTGAACAATGCTTTTTGAATCTTTCAAGGTACTAGTATCTCCACCTTCCAAAACAATGGTATCAGTATAAAAAAAATACCACAGTACTATTAAGTCTTTCAGACAGCATTTATGTGTGCAAGACAAGGATCTGTCCTTCA
This sequence comes from Anhinga rufa, assembly GCA_013400875.1. Classification (NCBI taxonomy): domain Eukaryota; kingdom Metazoa; phylum Chordata; class Aves; order Suliformes; family Anhingidae; genus Anhinga; species Anhinga rufa. The sequence goes on along the minus strand of VZTV01000388.1, from coordinate 22,410 downwards.
TCAGCATCCCCATCCCCATCTACTGTGGCCTGAATGGGGGCGAGACTTGTTGCTGACAAACTTTACTATGTGCTAGAGGCAATAGCCCAAGGTAGCCCTGGGGCTCCTTTCTCACTTTTGAGACATCATTTCTCATTACCATCTTAAGAAGAGCAAAGCCCCATTGACCCCAAACACGTATGAGAGAATACATTTCTCCTCCAGTCTCTCCCTCCATGTATTTACTCGTCACCAATGAGACTAAGAATGCCTGCTGAGCTCTTGAACCTGCTTCTACTTCCCGCCTCCGCGTATGTCTTTGCGGTGGTGCAAATCCAGTTGACTTTTCTCTACTGTTTAGGCAAGCTGAAGGGGTTTGGGCATTGCCTGCAAGTAAATTCTAAGAGTATCAACACAGCCATGGCTGAAACGACAGTATTCAGTATTGTAAATGGTGTCTAGAAGGGCAAGCAGACTACACCGAAACTGCTCATTGGAAGTCATAAAGGAAAACTTATTAATCAACTGTAACAGATCTGTGCTCACTCTGAAGTACTCTGCTTTAATTATTAATGCAAAATGCAAGGACTTTTCAGTCTGAAGAAAGACTTCAACCCTGAAAAATGAAAAAGCGGTCCAACTCCTGCATCTTCCTGTGTGATTTTTAGTTTAGCAGTTGACTGTCTTTTGTTTTCAGTCCCATCAGATGTTATTCAACACCCATTTTCCTAGTATCTCAATACTTGTAATTGGTTTATAATAACGGAGGTAAATTCACTATCAATTTAAGTGGGAAATCCGAATACGCTAACATTAGTGGCGAGTTTTTGCAGTAGCCCTTCAATGTAAACAGTGAAGTCTAGAGACTTCAGTGTTTGTTTTTTGTGGTTTTATCACGGATTATATGACACAGCGCTTGCAGTGGAAGGTCCCTTCCAGTCCTGTGTAAACATTTTCTGAATCTGCTTCTCTACATTTTCCTTTAGACCTTCTAGGAAAAGTAGCTTAACCAATAACATTACCCTGTATACCCCTCCTACAGACATACCTTCCTGTTCTTCCTTTCCAGGGTTCAGATTGTTTTCTCTTTCTCAAAATTTCCCTGAGAAATTGTTGCATGATGTCATTGATCTTACTAAAGTACAGTAAGCATTTAGATGTCATCTGAGTCTGTATATGCATTTGTACAATACAAGTCCTAGTGCATGCGGAGTACCCGGAGGCTCCCCATACTGCCTCAACATCAGAGATGTCCCTTGAAAGTGGTGGTGTGTGTAATCAGACCATGATTCTGGATAGAACAGTGAATAAACAACAACAACAACAAATCACATCAGCGGTTTGAATATCCTTGATATTTCAATTCTTCAATTCTTGTCACATTTCTCCTCTGGTACCATTGCTAAAAGTCAATGACATCAGGCGGACTCACCTGTCTTTCCTCCCCACCCAGGGAAGGCGTTCAAGCCCACTGGGAACCAGCCAAATGCGTTTTGTACGACAGCGAGTGTGCGTTGCTCGCCTCACCTGACAGTCAGCAACAAGGCGCAAGGCTGTCTGCTGGTGAAAAGGGAGGGTGGGAAGGATAGTGCAGGGCACCTGTATGCCAGAGGGGCCCGAGTATATTAATGCCACCCGCTGCTGAGCCATCTGCAGGTTATTACACAATAGTGACTTGACGGACAGTGAGTTATTAGAAAGGGGTCACACCACATCCACTGCGTGGGCCTAAGCGCATCTCCTCCTGCTATGCTGTTATTTATCTCTTCGCCTTACCTTCAGCATTTTTTAATTCATATACTGGCAGTGACACATGGCAGGACTCCACAAATGCATAAGATAGCAGCTGGTTGAGCCCCAAAGGAACCGTCTTTTTGGCAATAAATCTGAGGAGCAGACAGCAAACCACACTTTAGTAGGTACAGAACAGGTTGGTCACTTGAATGCTTATGTACATGCTACTGCAGGAATGTTACTTACTCGGACAGGCACGGACAGCAAGAACGTGACATCAGCGTAACACCAACAGCAGTATCATTCCCTGGGGACCAGATTACAGGAGGCCCCTTTCGAAGGACCACTTTGACATTAGTGCAGTATGGACAGCCAGTGGGTATCCTGCATGCACTAGACTTGCACAAGGGAACTGCATTGAATTTACCCGCCTCCTCCCTCCTTTTGACATGAATAGTTGCCACATCCTCTTCTTGAATAATTAAGCTACAGCTGAATAATTCAGAGAGATTTGTCTATTGTCTGGTGTTGAGCAGGGGGTGGCTCTCTGCAGCACCATACAATGGTGGAGTGTTCTTGCCAACTCCAGGGGTACCTTTTTTTGTTAGAAGGCCACCAGTGGTTTTTGGGGTTTTTTTTCCTCCCTCTTTTCTCTATGTTAATACTGCCCTTAACCTTGTATCTTGAGGTATCAATAACCAACCTGCCCTTGCTGCAGAGAGGAAAGCAGTCTCTGTCATCAGACCAGTGAAGAAAGGACTTCTTTCAAACATTGCCTGGACAACAAGCTGCATGAGAAAAAAAAAGCACGGCGTCCTTACTAGCAGCTTCAGTTAGTCATGCAATAGGAAGGCTCTTTCTCCTCAGGCTGCATAACAGGATTTTATCTCCTGGTTCTAAACAGCTGACAGTGGACGGGCTTGAAGGAGCTGGAGAGGCTCTTGTGATTTGCAGCCAGGAGGAGCTGAGACCCAAGAAAGGTTCCCACTTCCCTCAAGTGCAAATCTGCTGTCAGAGGCACATCTCCAGTCTTCGTCCCTACCACTGCCCCAGTGGGGTGTGCTTCCCCTGCACTTGGGGTACAAGACCCTTTCCTGCTTGACAGCTTGACCCCAGGTTGAATGGAGGGTGTGAGGCACCATTTGAACTGAAAATTCAGCATTGCCAGCCTCAGAATATATTCAAAACAGACAGTAAAAAAATACTGTTTGTGTTTCCTTTTTTATCATCCTCCACTCCCCTTCACTTTCCTTCCCACCATCTGTTACTGCTGCCATCTACCACTCCAGACCGCCCACCACATGCCTTTCCCACTGTTCTGCTGGCCCAGCAAAAGAAGGGGGCTCTGCCCATGGAGCAGTAAGTCTGCCCCAGCAGCACAAAGGGATTTGCAGCAGCAAAGCCAGGTACTCCCTGGCTGCCTCACTTCTCCAAGCACTGCCAGGAGCAGAAGATGCACGTACCAAGTCACCTGGCCTCAGCAGAAGCTGGAGACAGAGCTCAGGGGATGCTAAGCAAACAGTTTTGAGCAGAGAAAGTCAAATAAATTACTGATGCAATTTCACCAGTTTCATCAACTCTGCCAAGGATGGGTTTGGCCCAAGGAAGCAGCAGGAGAAAAGTCATGAAAACATGAAAAAGTCAGATCCTGGGAACCAGAGTCCCATGCCCTACAACCCATGCTGACAACGCTGTGCACACACAAGGACAGCCGTACAATTCCACAATTGCTCATCTTCAGTTCTCTAACTCTGTAGTATCACTCCTCAGACTAAAACCTTAATGAATGCTTGCCAAGTTCTTGTAATCACACCAAATTTCATAATTTAAACATGTTTTGAAGCTCCAGAGAAAAAAATGTACATCAGTGGGAACCAGCCATCTGGAAAGCTTTGCAGTCTTTTTTTGATCATTTGTTTGTTTGCAATTCAGCTATTCCAGTACTGTAAGCGTAATTTAGTTATTTATTTATTTTTTAAGTTTTTAGGTTACAACATGAGTTTTGACTAATAGATGAAGGCACAACTCATGCAGGGATAATTCACCACTACAAAAAGTAAATGATTCCCGAATGAGGTTTGTGGTTATGCCAAGATACAATCCATACCGTTACAACCCGTTACTTCTTCCTAATGCCCTTTGCGCAATGGTTTCTTGTAATGTCATTTTTCTCTTGCCTTCCAAGTTGTAAGCGAGGGGTTGGATCTTGAACTTGGGATACAAAGGAAGAGATAGAAGCAGCCTCCTCACCAGCCATGAGCTATTAAAAATATTATTGGTCAAATAATCAAAAAAAGAAGACACAGCAATACAAAATACCTGCTAAAAAATCCTTTGGAATATGCCATGAACCCAGTCCAGGTGCACTGTACATTATGTATTACAATATGTGCCAGCTCTGCCTTCATACAAAAATCAAAACTGCTTTAGATAAGTGATTAGGTTATTCCTTCCATGTTCACACCTTTTTTTAAATTATTTATCCTTGCTGACATGAGTTTATGTACCATATTATTCCTTTCTTCATATGAGTCTGTGGATGTTGCATAATTCTATGTAAAGAAAAAGAAATCAGAGTGAAAAACAGATTTGTAGAGTATGCTTTGATCTCAAAAAACTTTTTTTTTTCTTCAGATAGCCCTGCACCCTTCACGCTGGGCAGGGAAAACATCAGCATCAGTCCTGCAAGTATCGGAAATAGTGGACAAAGCCCTAAGTGAGAGACCAGAAGCAGCAGCTGTAAGGTGAATTGCTTCTCAGCACTGCTGTTTGTTAGATAAAATCACAAGAATATCCATATCATATTGATATTTGAGAACCAGCAGTAGCATTTTTAGAACTAAAACACAACTTGGATGTTCCTTATGGGATGTCTTAATGTTACCTTAACCAGAAAGACAAGCTGATATTATTTTTCATGCTGATATCACTTTTCATCTGATGCTTCAAATATGAGCTTCCCCACCATTAATTAAAAATTAAAAAAAGAAAAAAGAAAAAGGTATAGTGAATTGAAGATCTGCTCTATATTCAGTACAGCTGTCCCCAGCACTGTGTGACTGCTGCTTGTGGGGCAAGAGAAGGCTTTGTCCACTGTTAGTACTCAGGGGGACAGACAGACAGACATTCTCCACCTTTCTGCCCAAAGCAGGAGGTTTTCCTGAAAATGAGGGAGGGCGGAGAAAAAGAGAATTAAAATACCTCTTCCTTGCAGGAGCTAGATAACCTACAAGTCCATCCAGCATCTCACAGTTAGAGGTGACAAAAGCCAGCTAGAGTCAGGATACAGCTCCTAATTTCCAATCCAACTGTCTTTTCAGCCTCAGGAAAGTTTGAATACCAGGCTTAACCTTTCTCTTATTGTTCTCCACACCTAGGATGGTCTCTTGGCTTAATTCTGTCCCTGTGCTATTTTCTTCTGGCCAGTGGGGTTTTTTGTTATGTTGTTTAGTTGGGGTTTTTTGGGTGGTTTTTTTTTCTTTGTTAATTTTCTTTATTTGTTTTGAGTGGTCCATTTGAGGCACCTAAATGAGAAAACAGAGTCAGGAAAATTGAACACAAATTAAAGGGGAAGAAGAGAGCAACTAACAAGTGAGCTACGACAGCAAAGACAACTTTTGTGGAAGGCAAAGCAGCAGAAACAGAGGAGTGGAAGGACACAGAAGAAACAATAACAAGAAAAAATAGAGACACAGTAAAAGATAAGAGATAGCAAAAAAGTAACACTGAAGCAAAAGCTACACAGTAATCTGCTATAAGGAAAAGAAAAACATTGGACTGCAGAAGCAAAGTGAAATGGAAGTAAAAAGAATTCACAATTTTATTAAAAAAACAATCAAGAGGCCAATCAAATGTCGAATATAGAACAAAATTGATTATCCCTTTAAGTGACAAGATATATGACCTTGGAGGAGATGGCAGTAGTTTTCAGGGTTTTTTTCCCCAGCCATATCTCAGGCAAAAACTGTAGGTGTTGAGTAAATTTTTAATTGAGAGCATAAATGATTTACGTGTTCACAGCAGTGCATCCCTCCTTCCTCTACCACCAGTGAAATTCTTTCAGCAAGTATCAAATCTTGATTTCCAGTGTCATTGTCATAAATAAAGGCTAGTCCTCTATGCTCTCTCTGCTTTCCGACAGGACATTGTTTTGTGCCCGCTGTCAAGCAAAGCTCCAATTGAGAATTTTGTCTTTAAAAAATGTATTTTACTTGAACATGGCAACCTAATCAAAATAGCTGTTTATAGCCTTAGGAGGCAAAAAACCCAACTGTTAACATTTGGATGATTCTACAATTAACATTTGTATGATCTTACATCTTAATGTGAATATATTTGAATGCTTTTGGGTGCTGCATAATAAAGAGCCGGTTACTAAACTTAGCAGCACTTCATGTAGATTAGACGTTATAATTGATGCTTACAGAACAGGACCCAGAGAAATTAATTTTATGTTGCTCCAATTTCACTGGTTTAAATTAAAGAGTTACACAAAGGGCCTTTATACCATGGGGGGGGAAAGTGCACATATTCATGGACGATCACAATCGTGTTTATTTGTTCTCTGGAAGTGAGTGGATGTGTTGTTATTCCTGCCCAGGGTGAGCTCTCCCTAGCTCAGCACCCTGTGCTGCAATCTCACTGCCTCAGACTTCAGCCTTCTCCAGCACCCTGGGCTCAGACACATTCCCTGTTTCCCTGCCCTCTGCTTCACTTCCTGTACACCGACGGCATTACAGGCTTGAACAGCTCCCATAGCCCAAACAAAACTAGAACGACACTGCTCAGATTGGGTTTTTTCAGTCCTGCAACCATCCTTTTCCAGTATTAAGGCCTTGGACATACTATGTGTTTTCAGCTCACAATTCAGGAGCAATAGCAGGGGAGGCATTTAGCCAAACCAGCTTTGGGGAGAAGCCCACAGAGCAATCCTCCTTTAGCTAGCCTAAACAAAGAAACAAATAGAAATCCTTGTGTCCCAGTACACATTCCTTGCCTCCCTTCCCTCCCCGCCCCTACTCCTCTTTGTGCTTCAATTCAGCTCTTCCAGGGAGTCTAAATTTGTGCTAACATCTCTTCCCGTTAGTCCAGGCTTTAGCATTTTCCAGTCAAAGCTCTGGCTCTATACACAATATTTGGAAGAGGAGGACCTTACCTACAATGGAAATACTCGTTTTTTTTTCCTCCAGAGCCTGCTCATAGAATCACTGAGGGTGGAAAAGATGTTTAAGATCATCAAGTCCAACCATTAACCCAGCACTGCCAAGTCCACCACTAAACCACATCTCTAAGCACCACATCTACACATCTTTTAAATACCTCCAGGGATGGTGACTCAACCACTTCCCTGGGCAGCCTGTTCCAATGCTTGACAACCCTTTTGGTGAAGAAATTTTTCCTAATATCCAGCCTAAACCTCCCCTGATGCAGCTTTAGGCCATTTCCTCTTGCCCTAGCACTTGTTACTTGGGAGAAGAGACTGACATCTACCTCGCTACAACCTCCTTTCAGGTAGCTGAAGAGAGCCATAAGGTCTCCTCCTCTTCTCCAGACTAAACAGCCCCAGCTCCCTCAGCTGCTCCTCATCAGACTTGTGCTCTAGACCCTTCTCCACCCTTGTTTCCCTTTCTCTGGACACGCTCCAGCACCTCAATGTCCTTCTTGTCCTGAGGAGCCCAAAACTGAACACAGCATTCGAGGTGCAGCCTCACCAGTGCTGAGTACAGGGGCACAATCACTGCCCTGCTCCTGCTGGCCACACTATTGCTGATACAAGCCAGGATGCTGTTGGCCTTCTTGGCCACCTGGGCACACTGCTGGCTCATGTTCAGCCAGCTGTCAACCAGCCCTCCCAGGTCCTTTTCCGCTGGGCAGCTTTCCAGCCACTCTTCCCCAAGCCTGTAGCGCCGCAGGGGTTGTTGTGACCCAAGTGCAGGACCCGGCACTTGGCCTTGTTGAACCTCATACAATTGGCCTCAGCCCATCAATCCAGCCTCATGTCCCAAGAGTCTTTAATGATCAACCTGGATAGATCTGCTGGCACCGCGCTGTGCCTCCAGCAGAAGAAAGACTGCCAGAGACATAAGGTACAGATAATTCATACTAGCCAGGCTGGAACTTGTATATTGGGATAGATAACCCCAATCATCCCAATATTATATTATACATGGGAGACAATTTACTGTATAGATGCCAGACCTGAGGCCAACCAGTGAGATTTACACCTCCAGAGCCAGGAGTGTAATTCAGCTGCAGCTGATCAATGAAAGCCTGAAGTAGATGGAACAGCTCCAGGATTATATTGAGGTATGAAGCTGTTAGCCTGAACTCAGGCTGCAGCCCTGGGCACCTTCCTCCCAAACAGGTGCCGGGTACTAGAGATACTGTCATTCAGTGTCCCATCAAAGTTGGGAACAGGTTCTGCACACTCTAGTATAATTTACTGTGGTTAAGGAGCTCCCTAAAGAGATCAGCCCCCTCCCAGGTGGTGAAGGGGTTTGAACCCAGGCTCCCAACTTGGCACTGAAAGGCAAAGTGGTACTACCACATTATGGAGTAAAGGAACAACTTGGGTATCTGACTCCAGAAGACGACTGGGTTGTGCCAGAAGGAACCCTCCTGCATCTAGAATTTAACTGCAGCACAAATAATCCTCAATCATCAGCATCAACGAACATCAGCAATGCTAATATGAAATTCTGTCCTAGAGGCTCCTAGTTATGCTGTCCCATTCCAAACACTCTAGTCTAAAATTATATTTATCAGGAAAGTCATAAAAGTGGGAACTCCAATCATCAATGTTTGATGAAAGGAAGGAATATATAAGATTTGTGTGTGTGTAATCCCTAGTTAAGTATCAGCAGAAGAGGGAGGTGAAAACAACAACAGGCAGGGAAAAACCTGTATCAGGCCTCATTACTACTGTAGTTAATTGATTTTTCCGCTTAGATTCCAAGGAGCAGCAGGAAGCTTTTATTAAGGTGGGTAATAGATTAGCACCCATTGGAGAGGCAGAGAGGAAGGGAGATACTTTTATGTAAAAAATGTGAACTTTTCAACTTTTGAAAACTTTGACCATTTGCTTCAGACGTTAGTATAAAACTCAGTGGTGCGGTTTTCATAGACCAGTATAAGCCTTACAAGATTTTCTTTTTTTAACAACTTTACAAGATAACAAAACCCCATCATTTTCACTGTTTGTAAGACTTGCCCTCTCCTTTTATCATATCTGGGGAACCATAAATTGAAGAATCCAGAATTGCTCATCTCTGTCTAATCACTTGCCCTACATTTTAATTCTCTTTTCATGCAGCAGTTCAGATGCTATGACTAGCAAGACATGGAGACAGAAGCAAAAATTGTCACAGAATTAAAAAAGGGCAATAATATACCAGGTGCTACTCCATCATGCCTAAAGAGACACCAACACAGCTTGAGTTGCTCAAAATCCTCAGGGTTTGTCTACAAAAGGCAGTTCAGTTCAGTTAAACCAATACAGAGTTTTAAGTGGTTGGTGCTGACTAAGGTTAAACAAGAGCAATACAGTGCCAGAAGGGTTGTCCCAGAATATTATCAAAGTAATGGTCTGTCTAAATATACAGATATATTTAGATGGGATATAGTATGCATGCTCTGGGACTTAACCCTTGTACAGATCCAAGGCAGGTAAAGATGTCTGAAAAGACAGGTTATCTCCTACCTACCTACTTATAAACACACCCTCTGAAACACTGTTGGTTACTGGGTATGGTAGAGCAATAGCCTCATCACTGCTGCAAAGCCTGTATGATTTTATTCCCATCTTTAAGGATGTCATTGTAAGAAATCAGAAATCAATTATGCATGCAAATGCACACCTGCTATACATGTGATATTGCTGTGTACATAGGCCAAGTATGGTAGGCAGGCTCTGATGTTACAAGAGTAGGCAGATTAGTATTTATTGCACCTCCTGAGCACAGGATGCAATTCTCACAATTGCTCTCAGAAATCCCATGCTCTGTGTCAGAAATCCCATGGACTGCGGAGCTGGGGTGTCCCGTGGCATTCCCCAACATCCTGGCTCACTGCCCTCCCCTTTTAGGGACCCTCCTGGTGAGGGCAAGCCTTTGGCTCTTCCCCCAAGCTTTATTATCATTGCAAGGAAAAACAAACAGAACCTCTCCCCTGCCCTCCCACCCCAAACCCCAAGCCTTGATATGTCCATTATATTAGTGCTGAATTAATCCAAATAGTCTAGATCCAAGAGCAATGCTGCCTTACACATCTTTCTAGCTCAAAGTTCACTTTTTTCCTTCTAAAACCTTTTCCTATTTATACCCTACTTCAACAGCTGTGCCTTATTCCCCACTCAACATCCATTTTCCCTTAAGAGGGATAATTAATTTAGAACTCCAGTCAATAAGACATAGGTGAGAAACCAGCTTTCCTGGTGTTGCCTTTCTTAACCATTAAATGATGCAATTCTGCCTCACATTTATACGGAAACAGGAATACACCTAAAAATCAAAACCAGAAAACCAGAAAATAATTCCTTTCAATGCTATGCTAACATAATAAAACACAGGAGGAATTGCAGGAGTTGTATTCCTCTACTGCAATATTAATTCATCATGGATTCTTAGGTACTAAAAAGTCAAGAACTGACAAAATTAGACTTTCATGTGTCATCTTCACTTAAGCAACTACGTGCTTGCCCAAGTAAATAATTTCAAGTAGTATTTTCAGGAACCTCAGGTGCAGGAGTAGTACTTGCAGAGATTTCTTTTCCCCAAAGCAGACCAGCCTGTTTGCATTCTTTTACGCTTCTGTACATGCTCCCTGCTTTGCAGTCCTGAAGGCTGCTATCAGTCAGGTGCTTCAGTCGCTGGGTGAATCTCAGCCCTTTCTTACCTGATGTGATGGATCCAAGAGATCATATTGACCTCACAAAAAGGCAAAAACAGGTCCCCAGGCTAAGGGAGCTGTCAGCTTAGGTCTTTTGTCTGAACTGGTCTTAGAATGTTGTTGACCCTTACAAAGAAACTCATCCTGTGACTGGAAAAGGAAGAAGGGAAACTGGGGAAGGCTCAGTGTCTTCCTACTCCCAGTAGGGTTTTAAATCCTCAGTTCTCCAAGGACCCATAATCTGAGAGATTACCTCACTTGCTGTCTTGGGTTACCTCGGTGCTCACAGCAAGCTATCCTGACATCTCAGGGAAGCTGCAAATAGATGCAGCTATCATGATAGGGCATAGGCACCCTGAGAACATATAACAGAGCACATATTGATGATCTCAGTTATAATAAAATCCAGGTGATTTCACCTTTCCAACATAGCACATACTCACGCTATATGCATTGTGTTTTGCAGACACTATGAGAGAAGCCTTTTGGAGATGGACTTGTGGACAAGAGCGAGAGAAATCTACACTTATAGTAAATAAAAGCATTCCTCACAGAGGATCTCTTAACTCCTAGCAGTGACCCTCGAAGCTGGAAGGACACACAGCCTCGACAGGTAAGGGAATTACATCACTGATTATTTTACAGTATTTTTTTCTGTAAAGCATGCTTGTAAAAAGAAAGAGCAGTTTGCAAAACTGTGTTTAAGAAGAACTGGATTTGTCAGCTATGACAATAGCTAGGCTAAGATTTAAATAAAATAATAGGTGTTTTTAATCTTTAATGTCTATAATTAGTTAATGCAGCGTAAAAACCAGCACATCATTACTCTTCCTCTTTCCAGTGGGGTGGGGGGAAACCAACAAAGAGAAGAAGACATGCAAACCCAATATTTTGTTAGCTCGTCTTTTAAGAGCCTGGTTCCTGTTTAGTATGCATTTAGTGACGATGCATTCAAATGAATAATTTAGATCTTTGATGACAACTTTTCAAGAGCAGTTTTATCAATGTCAGACAGCTTTCCGTTTTTGACCATATAAACACAAGACAGGAATCACCACTGACATTATTAGTTTTGGCTCATCTTCCTGCTGTTTGGATAGGAAAGCCCCATTTTTTTTCTCTGGTGGTAAATTAACATTGTTACTTTTAGAACTTCCTGACTGTAAATGCTGACTCAAGTGTATTACCACAAAAAAAAAAAAAGTCCTGCCTTGTATCAGCACTGCTAAAGTCACAAAGCCAGACACTCTGGGGAAATGTTAGAACTACGTTTGCACCATCTTAGTTTTGTGGGTTATTCCTTATGTGTTCTTAGGTGCAGACAGCAACCTTACTAGTAATAACAAGGCTGCTTACAACAGATCCAGTGATGCCACATTTACTCTCACAGACACTGAAAGCAGGAACCTATTCCGGCTCAGCAAAGCTTTATGCTCTGTTGACAATACTTTCAGCGGCAGTTAAGCACGTGTGTGAGTAAGGATTATTTTAAGGACTCATATGTTCAGCTGCACACAACTGCTCTACATTCTGGTATTCACACCAATAGCTGCACTGGGGATAGTTTTAAATTAAACACAGTGTCCAGCCATTTTTGTTACGGGTGTACAGAGCTAGCAGGTGTAGAGCAGCTCACCTTGCCCTGCATGAAATGTCTCAGCTGAAGGCAAAACCAGCTCCAACCTGTAAGATTTTTTCCTATACCTCTTTTTTTTCAGGTTGCATCTTACCATTTCACTTTGTTCAGGGAAGGATATTTAGGTTAGAAAGCACTTTGAAATAAAGAGATCAGCTAAAAAATAATCACTAAATATTTTGTATTCCCTTCCATATGCTTATGGAGATTTTTTTCCAGCTTTCTCTTCAAGCCTTATATTGTTTCCTGGTATCAACACAATTTTATGTAGGTGCACACCCTACATAAGGTGCCAAGCTGCACAGTGTACTGTTAGATTCAGTAATAGACTTAAATTTAGCAATTTTCTCATTGGAAATAATGCCATTATTCATGTGCCCTTGTATCAACTCCCAAGCTACCGCCTGGCTCTCTTGATAATACTACATTCCTGATGCACATTATCTCAGAGGTCAATGCAAAAGGAAAGGTGTTACACAACTCTCAAGAGCAAATACTCCAAGGAGGAGATCTCAGATAGGCACAAAAATGTTAGACTAATCTTGGCACAACATCTGCTGGGTTCTTACACACTTTAAATGTAGGCAGTACTCCCTTTCTAAGTATTACTTATAGCTGAGACATCTGCACTTCTTCAGCATGCTTAGTATTGTCATCGGGATATCTGGCCACAAGAATGTTAAAGAGCAGTGGTCTCATGGGCTAAACTGGGGGAAATATGAGCTTATTCTTATTTTTGAGGTTGCATGGAGATTTTTTTAATAGCTTATATTACTATGTGAGTAACCTGCAAAGGCAAACACCTAAAGATGGCGATCTAAATCCAGAAGCAGCTGAGCAATGGCAGTCAGTTTATATTCAGAATTTTGCTTCCCCTACAGACCCAAATTTAAAATTTTGGATCTAGTTTCTTGGTGGCTTGACTGCTGTATCTGAAAATTATGTGTAATGTCCTCTATCAGAGAGGGTGTTGTGAAGAAGCAAAGGCTAAAACTGCATCAGCACAACAGTCTATGTGTGAGTGCAGAGTAAGCTGAAGGTACGAGAGCCAGCCTTATAGTAGCTTGGGTACCAAAACACACATTGGCCCATGCTAAGCTCCCTGCTGCTGCGGCCAGCCTTACTCCTGCCTCCCTGTATTAAGCCCAGCCGCTTGTGCAACTGCAATGCAGGCACAAGATGAAGCTGATGCAGCCTGGGTGGAGAGGGAGAAGCTGTGCAGCCACAAACAGCTGGCATGGCCTGGGACAAGGCACCTTCAGCTGATGAGCGTTAATGGGGATGAGAGCACCTCTAGGCTTCTCCCCTCCCCACCCCTAGATCTGCAGCTCTGGGCTTCTTTAAGTAGTGAATTGCATGCAATTGTGTATGCAAAGCTGTCAAGAGCTGGAGATTAAAATACTTGATTTGCCTGAGAGGAAAGGACTTACTGATACAAGCCAAGGACTGTGATGAGATCTTGTTTACCAGGCAAGCGTGGGGCTAGAAGTCAATACAGAATAATGGCCATGACCAGAAATTAGACTCATTTGGTGAGCAAAATTCATTAAGACAAGCTATGCCTTGCATCACACCTTTGCATGACTGATTTAATGCTCTCCCTTCCTTTGTTTTCTCCCAGAATGACCCCTTCAGAGCAAAACATTTATGTAGTGTCACTTAAATTCTGAAGGATAAAATAATAAAAAATATTTGGAGTCCTTTCTAATGAAACACTCAGCAATAAAGGCTTTAATTAAAGTGGTGTTGAAAAACTTAAGAGAAAATTAAAAAACCCACAAACTTGTGCAGAAAGTCACTTGTGTGACATCATTAGCAACTGCTTTCAAAGAAGCTTCAATGGGAACACTTGAAATTTTTTTTCCTATTCCTTTCCCTATAAACATCAATTGTCCCACACTTACACTGGCTGTAGTCATCTTAAATAGGCAAAAAGATTTTCTTATCAGCACCATGCTAGAAGTTACTCTGCAAAAATGATCTGAAGGTAGAGAGAGAAGCTTTATGAACCAGAGAGGTAGCAGACAATAGCAGGAGTGTGGGAAACTGTAGAACAAGGGGAAAGATGGGAGTCAGTGACTGGATTACTAATAGAGCCAGGGAGCTCTGGAGAAGGGATGGGAGTGGGAGAGAGATGTAAAGTAGCAGTATCCAATAAACTCAGTGTATCTCATGCTAATATGCCTTTCTTCAGCTAAAGGACAGAAAGCCCCAAGGCCCTGCTCATGCAAATTGGCATGGTGCCGCTGGCTCTAAGCAGCACCTCTGGCTAATTTAGGCAAGCAGAAGAAAATAAGCCAAATAAAAGCTACAAAAGGAAAGATTTGTGTTACTTGTAGCTTCCTTTCAAACTGATAACCTTGGGATGGCAAATGAGAATTGGCAGGCAGACCACCAGTTTGTGTTACAAGCATCTGGTATGTCTGAATGTACATTTTTATAAAGCATATTTGGGGGGGGACGGACTGATATTTCTTTTCTTTCCTTCCTCCCTCCAACTTTTCCCTCAGAAGTAGCCTCCAACTAATGCTCATCCCAGCAAGAATAGTAGTCCATATACTTGCAGGCAGTGGAGAAAAAGAGCTTCAGTCTGTATAGATATATATAAATATATATGTATTTCTGGCAATCGGCAGAAAGCATGAATTGTCTGCTTACTCATAAATGCTCACCCACAAGCTCAAATTTCATCTGAACACATTAACCGTGCAGTTGTGGTGCACAAACTTGCCTAGCCCTCAGGCAGAGCTATATAATAAGATTTTCATTGCCAGCAGATTAAAATTCAGTTTAACACCTATTTGCCCACGCAGAGCTGAACTGTCAGCAAAGCGAGATGAATGGGACTCTCCTTAGCACTCTGCTGTGCTGCCCTGTCGATCCAGGAGCTGATAGCGGTTATTTATATCTTTGGAATAAAACACAGAAATCGTTACAGTTGTGCCTAGACCGGGAGGCAGAGGTGTGTCAGCACACACGAGGTGCTGGTGCCTGAGGATTTGGGATGAGGCTGGGCTGGGAAAGGGGTGCACAGGGTGTGTGCACCAGTACGAGAACAAGTAGTTCACTTGGATCCAGAAGCTGAGAGATGCTACGTGGTCCTACGGCATGGTCACGGCCTTCAGTAGCATCTGACAGCGAGGTAGCTACCACTTGTGGGCAAGTCTTCTGAGATGCACAAAAAGAGTGGTTTTGTTAGGAAGAAATCCTCTGCTGACAACGGAAGTGTGCTACTGCTATTTAAAAAATAATTCAATAAGAACTGGGGCTTTAACTTTTGAAAGCGCAGAGATCCAGAGCTGTATAACTGTGGGTGACTTTCACTGCAATAATTTTCAGACTGGAGTTTGAGCTCCATTCTTTGTACAGATCTTCCTTTCAAGTAGTTCAAAGAAGGATGGGGACTAAGTTGCATTTAAAGCTTGACTACGAGCCATTCATCCACACATCCCACGCATTTGGTAGACAAGATCTCATTGCATTATATTTGTCTTTGCCTTTCTGATTTAAGCAATAGCAGATCTTTCCTAGGAAACCAACAGAATTTAACCAGTGCTGAATTTGAAATTACATCAGAGAAGCTGATTTTACAAGAGAAAAAGAAACAATTCATTGATTAAGGTTACCAGCTTAAAATTATTTGTTCAAAGTTCATCTACCAAAGTGAAAACTCCCACAAAAACTACAGTAGTGTATATGTATATAGTGTATGCATATAATTTGAATAGTTGTCATTCAGAGCCAGACAGAGCAGAAAAATAAGAGGCCTACATGCTTTTCAGGCTCTAACCCCAAGCCTCAACTGATTCCACAGTCTCAGCACGACTGGAGGATTTTTGCTAAATTTATCAGCAGTAAAGCAGTGAACAACCGGGAAATATAAATACAGCGTAATTAGACTTCAGACTTCATGTCCCAGAGATGGGAGTGGAGCAGCTCGCCACCCCTTTGAAACCAAAGGCAAATCTCAAGAAACACCACAAACCCAGCCAAAAAAGATGTCACTAATGGTTGCATTTCTATTTGGAATAGTTATAATGCCAGAACTCTATTTAATTGTACTTTTGAAAGAGAGAGCGCTCAAAGCAGCTACAAATTTGATTTGAAACTGAAATGCTGTGTTCTGGTTCGCTTTCCAAGTGTCTATAAATTTTGCACTTCTAGATGACTTAAAAAATATTGGTGAAATCTCGCAAAGCTTTTTGCAACAGTTTCAGTGACGCAGTGCTTCTGGGGTAGCGAGGTTATGGCATGTTTCCTGAAGGATGGATTAAAACATCGGGTAGGATTTTCCACAGGTACCAAATGCTACTGACGGTCTAGATTATTTAAGCAGATCTTGTTTTGGAAAAGAAAAAAGCAGTAAATTTTGAAAATTTGCCTATTTATCCTTTAGTTTCTCAAAAAACCACTCCATTTAGGGTGATGTTTCTAAAGTGGATATTGAGAAAAATGCTACTCTGGTCTGAGGATCCCCAGTTTCTCACGAAATCAATACTGCGTGTTAGTTGCCCTCCCCATCTCTGAAAAATCAAGTCATAAACCTCTCTGGCATCTCTGTTCATTCTCCTAATTACGCTGTATAGTGCTGATGAACAAAGCAAGCTTTTTGTTAAATTGTATGTCTGGACAGGCTTGTGAAGGGGACTGTGTAGTTGTGTAGATAAAGCCTCTAACTTCACATAAATACATAGCGGGGAAAAAATAGGAGCTGCCATAGAGTATGGAATACAAGATCTCTTGCATTAGTATTTCTGAGCTGAAGGAATGTGCTATCAAGATTTAGGTGGCATAATATTCTGTATTCTATTAAAAAAGTATCATTATCATCAGAGAACATTTAATATAAATCCTTCCTATGGATTCCCTGTGGGAATAAGGTAGCCTAGCTAACAAAGCCTTGATTTATTCAATAAAACATACTCCTTTTTCCTTTAAAATGTAGACAGGGCACCTACTTCTACTATCTCCATGGTTCAGCTGCCGCTGCACAATGTTCCTTTATATCCAAGGAGTACCTGGGTGCTACGACATACAATGGTTTCCATTCACTCGCCTTCTGAGAAAGAGCAAACAAGGACACAAGCAGTTGCTAAACACACAGAAACTTACACAAACTCCCACAGGCACACCACTTTCCCCGCCCTGCCAGGATTTTCACATAACAGCCTGTTAGCAGGCACATGAAGGAAGTCAAAACAAGAGCAGGATTTGCTGCCTTGGCTCTTCCCTTTGCAACCTTGGAAGAGAGAAAGGACAAAAAAATCAGGGTCCTCACAACCCATAGCCTGTAATCCTACGTCAGTACAGCTTTACCTGTTCCCCAAATATGCTTTTGCTTCTTATTTATAAATCCCCCCCTTATGAAAACACTGTGCCATAGACACAGCGTAGACAAGTTCATCTCTCATTTATTATATGGTGCCACCAGGAACATGAACACCCCTTTGACCTGTTAAATGCCCACGGTTTGGGTCATGTCATGCAGCTGGGGCAATCCAGTAGATCTTCTGGATCTGGTCTGAGTCAGAGCCTCCCACTGGCAATACACTCTGGGGGTGGTCCTTGATGGAATCTAAAATAACATGTCTATAGACTGAATAGGTCTTATTTTTCAGCATTGCAGTGAGTGCTGACCCACTGACAAATTCCAGCCCTAAATTAGGCACATAAGGAGCCCCGCTGGGGTCAGGGAGACTGTTCAGCTGAGCAAGGCTTACGCACAAGAACTGCAACTGAAGCTCCTGCTAATTGCAATGAGAGCAGGCTTGGCCCCAAGGAAGGGATGTACCAAAAGCATCAAAGAGGATTCTCAGGGCAGGAATTTTGTCCTTGGGTGAATTTACTGTAGAGTATGATCCAAATATGTGAAGTGAGTGATACAGAAGCACTGGTGGCATCCAGACAATACACCTATCATCCAGCATGCCAGCTATCTGATTATTTTCCTATATCCAGTCCACTGTGTTACAGCCCTCCTTCAACCCGGCATCTTACATTAGCACAATGATTTTTCCAAAGGAGGCTTTCCACTGACTGCGCATCAGAAACCTACTTTATGGAAGAAATTGTGATGCCGTTTCCAATATAATGATCAGAAGCCCAACAGGGAGAGAAATGCAACTCGGGAAGCGGAACTCAGAACTACACTGCTGTAACATGTCTACTTTTTAGTGCATGTCTCTGATAAGATCATAAATAACACACAGCGAAACACAACCTCCAGACATTCACCACTGAATCTATAAACACACACCTTACTGCTACAGTTAGGCTGAAGACATAATGGGAGGGTTCTGTACCTGCATTATGAATTAAAACAGATCACTTCCATTCCCACGGCTTTCACAACCTGACTATAAGAAAATAAATTGCAGCGTAGAGAGCTGGCAAGTTATGGTCTGTGTTTGTAAGAGGAGGAGATGGCAAATAACTGCACGTAATATTTAGTGCTTTGCACTGAGTGTGGGTTACGCTATGAAACCCTCCCCTATTTTTCTCTAAACAATTATGCATAAAATAAAATAGCAATATGTCTTAATGCAGTTCAAACCCAGGCTCTCTCCGATATGTGATTTAAAGATGCCTAAACCTAGTTTATCAGCAGCATCTTTCCAATTACAATTAAGTGTCATGAGTATTAATCCTGCATTCTTCAGTGGCGTTAACAGAAAGGAAAATGTATAACAAAAAAATATTCACTAACCAGCATTAGCACCAGGATGGCTATAAAATTGCTTTCTATGCAGCTGTGATAATTCAAGTGTCATTTGCGCTTGGGAAGGAACGTGAATAGTCTGTTACTTTGGGACAATACTCGCCTAACTACCTTCAGAGACCATTTATACTACTAAATCATTTATTCCCAGTTCTGTGCTCAGCTGACGGTACCATCCATCAGCTCATCTCTGAAGAGAAGATCTATATAAAATTCTTCATTGAGTGGCACTTTCCCAGTATAAGACTCATGACTTGTCCTGTGGCCAAGGCATCAGTGCAATACAGCACCCTCTTCTTCAAATTTATCAAACCTCAGGAAAGGCTGGTAATTTCCATTTCCCCCCTAAAAACCCAGACCTACTTTCCTTTAAAAACTCTGATCCTTGCATCCTGTCCCACCCCTCTGTACACCGCAGTTCTATAATTGTCACCTTATGTAAGAGACCCAGAACCAGGAGCAGTTATTTATCAGTGTTTGCGTGCCCTTGCTTTCTCCCCAGAGAGCTCCAAAATAACCTCACAGATCCCCATTTGATACGTGGGGCCTATTGCATATCCTTGTGCCCAGTGGTACCTGCCATCACCCGGTACCCACCATGACCCTAAGGGGAGCGATGCTGGGGACAGAGAAAACAGGTTCACATTGTTGGTACCGTGGGGTCTGTGCTCCGGTGTCCCCTCTCCGCTCATGGCAGAGGTCCTGCGAGACACAGCAGGCGATGGGGTACTCCACTCCACTGACACCCTGGGTTTTGCATGAAGGGAGAGATGCAGGAAAGCAGGAGGGAACATCCACCGCCCCACAGCCACTGCAGTACATGAGCATGCACACAGATGGAGAGCCAGGCTTCCTTCCGACTTCACCCCGGGAGTCCGTTTGTGTCTTTTATAGTTCGCCTGTTTATTTTCAGGTGGCTCTTTTGCAGCATTGTCACTCAGCTGGTTTCTAACTGACCTGGCAGGTTTTTACTGCTCTCTTCCTGCTTGCTGGCAGAACAACAAAGTCTGGGGGATTTATGTGCCCCGGCTCCTGTGCAGGAGCTGCGAGCAAAGCCTCCTCCCAAGGAGAGGAAGTTTTTTGCTGACAGATGCCCCTGTTTGAAGTGTCTGTATGTATTTAGGCCCTGATCCATCAGAGCACCGGAGCACGCACTCAGCCTTAGGCCCATCTATTTTACTGTCACAAGGCTATGTAGAGTAAGGTGGGTGTTTTAAGTCCTATGTGGGCTTAAAGCTTTGGTTTATTGTCCTGGCAGCTCATGCAGTCATGTAGCCCACAGTGCTCTAGGTTGATGATTTACAGAACAGCTAAAAAAGAAAGTTTGCAGCATGCATGTATTTCTGCAGTGAAAAAGTCACAGAACTTCCTTGATCTGTTCTAAGGAAGGGCTTTTCTGAGCAAATGTGCATTTACCCTTTTTAGTAGGCACTTTGGTCACAAAATTGATGACCTCAGCACAATTTTCCCCCTTGTGCAAAGCACCAATAGGCAGGAGTTACTCCAGGAAAAGTTGGTGGTACCTGCCATATAAATACCTGTTAGACACCATGCAGGGTGCTGGGACTAGCAGCCACCTTACAGGGATAGATGTGACTAAATTTTGGATAACACTACTTCAACCCACTCCTTGTCTTGGCTATCTGGTTCACACGAAGCTCTTCCTTGTTTGGTTTTTTTTTAAATCTCCCTTGGCATTGTCATGAGAACTTACTTTGAGGGAAGCAGATGAGAACTAGTGTTACTCCAAAAGGCTGGAATGGTTTCTAAAGAGGCCAGAAAAGTTTCACAATCAAAAAATACTACTTTTCTTTTAAAAAAAAGAAAAGAAAAAGGTTGGGTTTATTGTGAAAAAATCAGCTTACTATGAGTGAGTTGACTCTTTGGTGCAGACAAACCACCATCCTAGTTTGATCTTTGTGTTATGGGTATCCTCCATCAGCTTTGTTCCCTGGACAAACCATTTCTTCAGTGAGCTGCTGTAGCCTGGTGCCCTCAGAAGTTGATCATCCCTGCCCCTTGCCAGACCACCTCCCTTCTGTTTCTCCCCTGCTTCTACAGAAGCTAACTCTAAAGACTGTGCAAACCAAATTAAGACATAATTTTTATAACTTGCCACCCATACAAAATTAGTTTTGCTGATAAGGGAAATCCACTTCTTTGCTGGAAGACAGACGGGAAGCAGCCGTGCCAGCTCAGGGTATCATAAGCAGCCAGGACTGGAAATAGCAGCACTCAACCTCAGAGTTCATCAGTGAGCCACTTCTTCAATAAAATAACCCAGACAATTTCCTGATGCTTCCCTAATTGCCTCTCTCCAAAATTCTCCTCCTCTTTGGCTTGAAAAACACTAGTTCAAGACCCTTTTACCTTTCTTCTCTTCTAAAACTACATCCCTTTTACTGACGGGGTTGAAAACTTACCTCAGGTTTTTTTGCTAAACAGAAGTTAGGCCTCTTAATTTTATTATTTGCTCATCTTCCACAGTGGTGGTATATAGCAATAATGAGTAGTATATAGCAATAATGAGTAAATACAAGTTTTTACATTTGAAATGTAAAGCTACTTTATGTCATCATCGTATAATCTGTGTTATAATAATGCTTGGTTTTCACCTGACCTTTAGAAATCAGCAGATTCAATTACTTGTAGCATTTACTGAAGATCCTCCAGGGATCTCACCATGAATTTTACTGTATTCTACAAATAGACATGACAACACTAATCAGCAAATTAAATGACAGCGATCATTGCTGCAGAGATACTTAAACATCTGATTGAGCTGGTACATGGGACCTATGCAGCCTACAGCTTCAGTCTGCAAGAGATACTGCTCTCATGCATAGAAATGCTGACCTTGCAAGCAGGAACCTGTAGGTTACTTAAGATGTCCAGTAAAAAAATAAGAGCAAAAGGCTGATGCATCCAAGCAAATGCTAATGAACATTGATGTACGACTCCAGTCCCTTCATTAATATTTCACTCTGATGTTGCCACCTGATCAGCTTGACACAATTATTTACAGATGACCAGGGCTAGACACTGTCTAATAACCACTCTTTCCTCAGAGTGGGGTAAGGCATGGGAGAGCCATCACTGCCCCAGCACCAAGAAGCTGCCTCCCTCCAGGCAGACCTTTCCAGATGGACCTAAGGCTGTACCTCCTGGAGGTATACTCAATAGCAATTTCTTAAGGGATGTGGACCAGTCCTTATCCCATCTCCACCCTCATTGCCCTGTCAAGTTGCAGCAGAAAAGCCTTTACTTGTTAAAAGCCTCACACTGCCAAGCGGCTGCTGCTGGGACTGTGCCCCATGTGTTGCCTGCACAGTGTGGTGAGAGCAAAAATGCTGGGCAGGAAGGGCAGGATGCAGAAAGGCAAGACTCTTGGGTGCAAAAGACCTTCTAGAGGTCACAGAGCAAAGACAACCATAGCTGGGACCAGGTAAACCTTTGG
>VZTV01000387.1:2339-14903 GCA_013400875.1 Anhinga rufa | reverse complement strand
CTGTTTACTTAACAGGACAGAATTGTCAGCTCTTGTAAGGCTGGGCTGCATAACTGATGGCCTATCCACCTCAGACTTGCATTTTTTATTTTTACTTTTTTTTAAAAGAAGAATCTTATCCAAACATGAGTGAAATGGGCAGATTTATGAAAGCAAAGAAGAGCAAAGTGGAAAAGGAAGTTTATGTTTTTTGTAGAGACTCGCTGCTGTGTAAATGCACTGAAAGAATCTCTTGGCTGTTTGGGCTTTTGCATAACAGCTAGAGACGCAGAGCAATTAGATTTTCTAAGTATAAGCAAGCGAATCTGTTTTGTTTATACAGAAAAGTCCCCTAGAAGAGAGGCAAGAGCAGAGACATAAGTAATAAGCGCATATGTTTGGAAAGAGTATAATGTACTTATAAATATTATAGTGGCGTCGCTATAGTTAAGGGTCTGGCAAGATTTCTGTTGTAAACCCTTCTTGTCAGAGCTTCAGGACGGAGCTGTAAAAATTCCAGGCTGCAGCTTGGCATGTGAGGGCTCAAGGCAGGAGCACAGGTTTCCCTCCTGCCCCCCTCAATAAATTGGCATGAACCTGATTGTCCGTAGGGAAGTGATATTAGGCAGAGCCCTCGCCTTTCCCTCTGAAAAGCAGATGGTTTGTATTCCTGTCAGAAAAGCTGGGATACTGAAAATGCACTGGGACATCAGTTTGTACTGCAGATAGGAGTGCCAGTTTGTTGAGGTTTGGTAGATAGAAACAAACTGTGCAAATGTGTGAATCCTTTCATGTTTGGATCCAGTCTACATGTCTCTAGATGTTTGGTTTCCCAAAGAGAAGATCATGCAACTTTTTAGGAAGTTGCCTTCATAAGCAAATGCTGCAAAGGGAATGAAAACCAGTTAATGATTTTAGAACTGAACATTTCTTGAGTCTATTTGTGGTTTGCTGGTTGCATTTTGTTAGTAGTTGAACTTAATGACAAAAGGAAGCACCAGGATCTGTTCTTGATCCACAGACTCTAAGGCTGTGATGTTTTTCTGTATTAACTGGCAAATCTGGCACTGGTAACAAAGGCAAACTTAACTAGGAATAAAAAGGAATTCATCTGCAATAAATTTAGGCTATCCAAATAACCAGTGAGAAAAATAATATTTTACATTTGGGCAGTGTATATGCTCTTTAAATTAAGCAAAAAAAGTCATCAGAAAAAGTCCACTGTTCTGCTCAGCCATACACCTTAGGATTCCTGCACACAGTATCTGAGCTTGGTTTTTACCAAACAGGAGCTGGAAATCCACATGTGAAGGATCAAACTGAACACTGAAAATTTTTGTATAGGAGATGGTGAATACATATGCACTAAACGTATTGATAGCTATAATTACATAGGGATTTAGGGACCTGGTTTTGGGGCTAACATTTCATGTGAATGTCACCTGATCTGGTCTGTGTGGCTTATGTATATATTACTAACCATTAAATTATCATTGATATTGTTACCTTTTGGTAGTGGCTAAAGAGGAATGAATTCTGCTCAGGTATCAGGTTGACAAGAACAATGCCCACAAGAGACATCTTGAACTGCTAAGGCAAAAGAAAAGATCATCAAAACAATAAATCAGTAAGCTATGCAAAATGTTTCAGCTGTGCCAAAAAAGATTGTAGACTACAAAACATGTGTTTTTACCATGATGGTTGCAAAGAGAATTTAAGCTGAAAAATGGAATGCCATTCATTAATTTTACCATAAATTGTTAGTCAGGTAAAAATCTGATTTGCTAAAGGCACTGTCCCTTCTACTTCCTTGCCTGCTGTGTAAGTTCAGTGCCTGTAGGCCAAATTTTGTACTGATGTGCATCCTGTGCAACCTCATTCAACTGAGTGATACAGGGTGCAAGGCAGTGCTGGAATAGTCCTCTAGGATTCAATCTGGCTTTAAGTAAATGTCACCTGGAGAAGCTATGGTGTCTAGTGAGGCAGCTTCTCTCATTCTAAAGTGAGGAAGTCAAGATAAGTTGCTGTTGGCCTAAATATCCCATTAAAGTGTTATTAGGAGTCTGACTTAAATGCAAAAAATTTGGAGCCAAGAATGACTGTCCAATCTGCACCAAATCTATTTTGCAAAACAGTGGGACATGTGGAAATAAACTACAAAGTAGGATGTAATAAAGCTGTTGATTTTAATATAGTTCCGTATGGATTAGATGCCTTGTTTCTGCCTGTATGAGTAAAATCACTTGAGAGAAAAGTCTGATCTTTTCCGCTTCACAGTAATTCAGTATTTGCTCCTTCTTTATACTGGAAAGGGGAAGACTTTGAGCCTAGGAGGTAAGAAAGACCCTCAATTTTTCAGCCTTTTTGAGTAAAGACTTAATCACTATCTGTAATTACCTACATAGATCAATGCTTTTTAATTCTGAAAGATAAAGGGAAAAAATAGAGATCTAGTGGCTGGAAGCTGAAGCTATATTAATACAAAGAGGAAATAAGGAACATATTTTTAAAGGTGATGGTAATTATCCATTGGAACAAATTACCATGGGGGATTTGATGGATTCTCCATCCCTTGAAGTCTTTAAATCAAAAATGAACATCTTTTTAAAACTATGATTGAAGTCAACTTGGAGTTATGGGTTTGCAAGAATCACTGGGTGAAATTCAAAGACCAGTGTTATGCAGGAGGCCAGACTAAAAGGCTCATAACTGTCTGTCTTCTGGCCTTAATAATTCCTATTGCTAGAGGGAGAAGAGGTATTCATGTTCTTGATTTTGTACCAATAGCCAGAAGTGGCTACAGTCCCATGTCTGAATTTCAAAAATAGAAGGTGAACTTTTGCAATAGTAGCTGACTTCACTTTGAAATGCTTTTGTGTAGCTCTGTATACATCTTCATTCACATCACTGGAAAAAATATCAGTGGCCTTCAGCACGTGTTTTCCAGGAGATAACAAAGAAAGATAAATTGATTGAATGATTTTTTTTATTTTATTTTTTTTTAAATCAAAGAATCTCCTTGGAACTGTCTGGCTTGGCTCTCTGCTTTAGTGACAATTATAATTCCAGTGGTAACTACTCATTCCTTTCACTTAGTTTGCTTTGGAGGGGACGTTGACCATATGTAATATTTAAGTTACAAATAGGTATAGCCATATAGCTAAAACAGAAATTACACTCTCAAAAATATATATGAAGGTGTGGAAATTTGTTTTTCCCTCTGTAACTAAACTGCAGCCAGATCATGTCTACCATTACCCTCATTGCTGTGTAGGAGCACTTTATGTGTGTGTGTGCACGTACGTTTGTATGCATGCACAGATAGATACATGTATGTGATTGATGTGTAATTTCAGTAGAATAAAAAGAGAGAGAAACCATGGAAAATCCAATCCAGTACTACTGAATTCCTGGACAGGTAGTCCATGCATCAATCTCTCTTCACTTCACATTCTCAGGACAGTTCAATGTGCCTGAGGCCTCAGAGGAATTTTTCTCATATGCCTCCAATGTTTTTATAAGACTGCCTTGGCAGGAAATACATATGTTCTTAATAATGATTAAAAAGAATAAATTCACCTTTCAAAATCAAAGTGCAAATGGCATAGCAGGTGTAATTGAGGCAAATGATTATCGTACTTATCTGTCTTTACAGAAAAAGCTCAAGGGAATTTACTATCTCCACGAGGATATAATATTTTTAGTAGATATTGAGTACATAGTTTGCCATCAAGAATTCAAGGTTGAGTATAAAACATACCATTCAAACAATGAATGTGAGCATTCAACTGGGGTGAAGAACAAGTTTTAAAAAAAAGAAAAACAATAAGCAGGGTTTGAAATAACCCAGGTATAAACTCCACATGCGAAATCCAACAGAGCAACTGAAATGAAAAAGAACATTCAACATAGGACCTCTGCACTGCAAATACAGGACGAAAATGGATTTTATGATCAGATGGCTAGCCTAAGGTCCACCTGATGACATGCATTTTCATGTGATTAAATAAAGAAGATAAAGAATACACACTCTGCATGCAAATCTAAGTATCTTTAGGTAGCACGTAGGTAGCTCTTAGTGTAGTTCTTTAGGGTAAGGAACTGTATCTCGGCAAGCCTCATGCATATTTCTGTGATGCTGTGAGAAATCCGGGCTCCTAGTATTCTCCAAAAGTAGTTTTGAGATCACCTTGCATCACCTTGTCCCTTCCAGCTGGCAGTGTACATCAGAACAGTTATGGAGAAAATAAAAGAGGAGCAGACAAGTTTAGGCCCAAAGCAGCACATTTGACCAGCTCTTTCCTCCAAACTGGAGTAAAAAGGATGGAAGGAGAAAATAATATGTTGTTCACAGATTTCACAACTCCGATTCATGGAATATTTGTTATAATTATTTATTTTATTTGCCTATCACCATGGCAGCTGAGTCCTTCATGTATAAAAAAAAAAATTAGAAACACATTGGGGCCACATTTCATGAACTCTCGAATGTTACTTTCTGGTGTGTAATTGTTTCTCCTTCATTGACTAGTAATTAAGCTGCAGTATGCCTAGGCTTGCAAATCCAGCAGTCTTGGAAAATTCCTTTAATTTTTAAAGTTTGTTTGTTTGCCAGGTGGTTTTTTTCCTCCAAGCTTGTCCAGCTTTGAAAATTACAACTTAAGTAAAACCAAAAACATAAGTGTCATGATCGGTGAGGGATTACCTTACCACATTAATATTCAATAATGCCAGCTGCCCTTGTTCAGCACACGAGGGCCTTGATTCAGCAGGGTGCTGAAATGGAGCCCAAAGTTTGGTGGAAAGAGAGCAGGCTCTTTCTCATGGAGCTGGTCAACATTTTCAAATATAGATTTTTTTCCCCAAGTACACAGGCTGCTTACAACAGTTTCTGGTAAGCAAAAGACTTTGGTAATCTTCCCCCCAAATGTTATGATTTTAGAAGGTGGAAAACCCCCCCACCAACCTCCATAATTTTCAACCCCATCCAATGGAAATGCTTCCAAAATTTTCTAACTTCTTTATTTTTTGCCTCTTTTCTAGCTTCTACTGACCAAACTCTGCCTTTGTGTTATGTATATTGTATAAACTATTGAGGCTTATGATGCATATGAAGGGGAGAGATAAGACTGTAAAGTGAGACACCTTACTGTTAAGTAAAAGTTTTCTTAGGTTGGGTGGTATTTTGCAACATAGACACTTGCCAAACCATGCTCTAGTGACAGACCCTTGGCGTGTGATGTTTTGCTTAGCCAAGAAGTTAAGGGTGCTGAAGAGGAAAAGCTTTGCTGGAGCTTGTACAAGAACTGCCACAGGCCAAGCAAACTAGTGACACAGGTAGTTTTCTATTTACTCATATGGAAAATAAACTTCAGCTCATAAGTCCTATGTCACTTTAAGCCTAAAACTGTAGGGTAATCCTGTTAACAAGTGAAGTGCAAGAAGGGTGGTCAAATGTGGGGGGAGGCAGCAGAGGGCTGCTGGGTTTTTATCTCCTGAAGTCTTCACTTGCTTTCCAGGCTGATTGCTTGTGGTTTTGTTAGACTTACTTGACTGGAGGGATGGGGCCCTGTGCAACTCCTTGCAGTAGGAGCAGTGGGACTCAGGGCAAGGGCTGGCTTCAGGCAGAGAGTTTTCCAGTCTTCAGGAAATGAAGATTTAGCACCCTGGAACTGCGGGCAGGACGAACAGTCTGTTTTGCCAGGAGCAATGGGAGCTGGGATGCTGGCCTATCTGGCTGCAGGGGCTGGAGAGCAGGCAGGCTGCGGGGAAAGCGCTGTGCTGGCAGCCAAGCCCTTGCCCTGCGGCTTCTTGCCCTTGGTACCTCGGTGCTCCCACGATGCAAAAGTGTTTCCAGATGAATGGATTGTGTCCAAGTGTTTGCCTTTTGGCTATTAGTGTTGCGAGAGCAAACAAGTTTTCTCATGGCTAACTAACTTCCTTCGATTCCTTCCCCCCCCCGAAAGTTGCTTCTTGTTTGTTGTGCCATGACAACATCATTGCGCTATCCAGAGCGAGTGTGTTAATCCAGGAAGGGACAAATCCAAGAGGCTTGACTGGCAATTTTTAAACTCCAGATGGCCATTCTCCAACTACCTGTCCACTTGAATAGGAAATAAGTCTCCTGACAGGCTCACTTCCTTCTGTTTGCATTGTTTTCAGCAAAAATAGATTTTTAATAACTCCCATAATAACGTTCCTGCAAGGTGCAGCCTGCAAACATCAGCCTGAAAGAGGACAAACATATTTCAAAGTCTGTTGACTTTTCACCTATCAGTGGCCCATAGCCAGTGACCTGTGGCTGATTATTAACAAAAAAATAGGAAATAACCTTAGATTAAATATTACTAAGAAGTGCCCAATATCCAAAATTTGGGAGCAGAACCTCAGCTGCTGCAAATTAGATGAGGGTCTGCTCAAAGTGTTTAGGGATGCTGGTGAAATTAATAAAATGAATTTTGTCACTGATCTATTCTAATTCATCAAATTGTCTTTATATTGTGTTTCTTCTCAGACATTTCATACCTATTTGCTGTCCATTAATGTATCCCAGCTGAGAATGTGTGGAGAGTAGTTGGCTTTGTTTAGTTTGCTTTTAAGCTAGCTGACTGTAACTTTTCTTCAATGACTGCTCCATTGTTCAGCATTTATATTTTCTCCCAGTATACATAAACTGTCTTACCTTATGCCAAACTTCAGCAGCATTTTTGAAGATTTCCATAAATGTGGCAGCGGTACTGGAATTCAAAATCTGCACTTCAAAGCTCTTCTGATTTTTCGTACTGTCTGCCATACTTCCATTATTTGTGCCAAGAATTTGATTAGAGCCAGTATGTGTAGCCACCTGTCCTAGAGCTTCTGTGAGTTGAGATTGTTCTTTTCTGTCCTGTCCTGTCCTATCCTATCCTATCTGATCCTTCAGTCATTGTTTTGCACCATGGCCAATAAAGCATATTTTAAATTACAATTATGTGACCATATGTATTTACTAAACTTTTTGGTTGCAATAGGAATTATTTTTTAACACTTATTTCATTTAGAGACAAAACAAGTCAGATCTGATTCAATACAGAAAAAAGAAAATTCTGTTTTCAAGCTATCAGTCCCAGTATTCTTATACTTTGAATTTTGGTAGACTTGACTTGCTAATTTAAACAGAAGCATTACCAAAATTGTGGTATTCTCCCCTCCTCTCCGAGATTCATCCACAACCATGGATCAAATAGAGCACCTCTAACATTTTTGTCCTTTATGCCTTATATATATGTATGTGCATATATATATGTAAAAGTTGCCAAAAGTTTCCTACATCAGAGTATGGTTTTCCATAAGACCAAATCACATCCAGTAGCAGAACCTGGTAGAAATTGTTCCTTCACATTACAGTAGCCTTCCTATGAGTTAATTACACTTTTCCACAGCTAGTTATTTCTTTCTAAAGTCTGAGGCATTCCATATGTTCTCACTAGCTCACACTGTAGCTGGGGATTTTATTTTGGTCTATATATAGCAAGTAAATAGTCCAGATATGCTCAGATTTGTTTTGAAAACTTTAGTCTGGCTAAAATGAAGGATATGACATTTAGAAGTGAATTTATGAACCTAGGAACAACAGCAAGAAGCAGCTGGGAAGAGATTCAGGGACAGAAGTATTATCTCTTAACAGACTCCACTTGTACAGAGTGCTGATTACTTCAGAAAAAAATCCATGCCCAACTATGACTTGAACTTGGAGCAAGAAGGATTGAAAGAAAGGGGCAATGGTAGGCCGGGAGTGTTGATTCAAGTGCTAACTGTGGAGCACATTGCTGGGGATCATTTCTATGAAACCATTCATTTAATTTACAAAATCACCAGCTACAAGTCTGCAAGCACCCCCATGCAACCCACCCTGGGATTATATATGGTGTGCAACTACACACAGCTGCTGTGTAGGGAAAAGCTTGTGGGACAGCTGGACAGAGGGCAGAGGGGACAATCCCAGGAGGGACACCGGCAGAGAAGTAGGCAGCAGGAGAAAGATAAGAGAAAAAGCAGCTGTGCATAGCAGGACTGTAGAAGTCGGATAGGAAACCATACTGGGTCAGGCTGTGTCACTAGGAGAAAGACTAAGAACACAACAGGGTGAATAGAGTGTTTTCTTACACATTTAATAAAACCTGTGAGGAGCAAGCAGGAGAGGGAACAAAAAGGGAAGCCCCAGGAGCAGAGGATGTGACAAGAGGGGAAGTCCCATTTAGATCCAGAAAAACAAAGTTACAGACGGCAGGAAAGCAGCTATGAGTTTGTTTAGGGGAAGGTATGGCATTACCCGATGGGAGAGCCAGAACATGTGACATCAGGTCATTACTCCCCATTCTGCGGTATGTCCTCTCCTCTGCAGGTACCTGCACAGCTCTGTGTGCTTGTGCCCTTGCGTTAGGTAAAAGAGTTGGGGAAAAGTCTTGACATAGCCCAACCGTGTAGTCGTATGAAGACAGGAAGCCTATGAGGAACCAGCTGTCCTTTCCACATTCCTCTTTTGAAGAAGCCCCCTTTAGGCCCCTCTCTCTAACTGACAAGGCCCTCTGAGATTTTCAGGTTTATCTCTGGAGAAACAAAAGCCCCAAATCAAATCAATAAATAAATATAATACCAGTAGGAAGGATAAGATGGGAAGAAGTTAATTAGAGAAACTTCAGCTGACATTTCATATCGTAATTGGTAGCTCCAAAGTGCTTTCTGCTTGGTGAGGAGGGCTCAACTACACGTAGTGCAAATTGGGTTTATAAAACTGGGTGGTGACTACTGAAGTTTTCTTTTGCAGTGGTACTGAGTCCAAGGCAGATTTTACATGGCGCAGGATGAGTTTGAAAAAGCGCACTGCAACTGGAGTAGGCTTTATTCTTTAAAGCCACCCCAGCTATGTACAAAATGAGTCTATATTGCTATGACAGCACATGGTTGCTACCGTGTACACCAAACTAATACCCTAGCTCCAGACCCAGGCTTTCCTGTCTACGTGAACCCTG
Source organism: Anhinga rufa (assembly GCA_013400875.1). Lineage (NCBI taxonomy): Eukaryota > Metazoa > Chordata > Aves > Suliformes > Anhingidae > Anhinga > Anhinga rufa. The sequence continues at coordinate 5,913 of VZTV01000387.1, read as the reverse complement.
AAGTTCAGAGTTATCTTCTCATATCTGCCTTATATAAACATTAACTACGAATCTGGTTTTACACTAATCTAACTCCATCAACTTGTATGGAGTTGCTTCTGATGCCTTTCAAAGACACAGCTAGCATTAAGCATTGTTGTCTCTTTACAGAGTCTTAAAAAGAATGTAAATGTTCAATAGGTGGCCCTGGAGCTTTTGTAAAAGCATTTTAGTTCTTGTTTCGTGTTACTTTAAAAACATATAAATGGTTGTTATTGCAAAGTGTTACAATGCTATTTTAAATTTTCTTTGAATGGTAGAGGTGATAGTAATATTTTTTAAAAAGTGAATTTGTCATGTAATCAAACAGTGTTAGTTCAGCTACTGAAAAAACAAACCACTTTTAACAAAACTTTAACTGAGTTTTAATCTTGAAGAACCTTCCATTTCAACTGGTATCAAGCCCTCTTCTTTTGCCCTCTCCATGGCTTTTGAACAAGATTTTGTGGCATTTTTGGAAGGGGGAAGACTGTGTTTCCAATAATTCACAACTGGACAATGTCAGTCCAGAACCTGGTCGTCTCTACACTTTTAAATCCCAACAAAAATCTGAAAGTTTGTAGTAATTCTAAATGCTCAAATGGACAGAAGACTAATTTACATTTTTGTAGCACTCTCAGTGTCTTAGCAACACTTTTGTCTGGATTTAATTGAATATAACAACCAAGAAAAAATGATTGTACTGGAGTTATTATGTAATGTTCACAACTTTAGTTAGAGTAAGAAATATAAGCAGACGGCAAAAAAACTCAATTAAAAGCAACTTAAAGCGTCTGTCAAGACACGCCACCCTTTTGAGCTGAAGTAGGTAAACCTTTTGGGCTAAGATTAGGGAAAAGAGTTGTTACGGAAATGAGGTAAGATTTCTGAATATTATACTAGTGACATAAAAACTTGCTCCATGCCATCCCTTCCATATTAAACACTTTGTTTTCCTGGAGCTCCAAATGACTGTTCCTTCATTTAGTTCACTTTTAACCATATACTACCTCTATGCAGTTATTCAAATGGGCTCTGGTAAACTGCACAATGTGTATGCGTGGAGATATATATATGTGCATTCATTAAGTGTCCGTATGTGTGCATATGTATGCATCTATGCAGGGACAGAAGCTGAAACAATAGGATCTTTTGGACTGGAAGGGCAGGGGAGGGCCATGCAGCTGTGACCCCAACACATGATGCACAGTGAGGCTGAAGTGATCATTGCTGAGGGGGAAACCAAAGCCCTTGTTAAATGTCCACACACTTAAATGCATGCACACACTTCTTTCATATGGCATTTTTCACTTGATAAGTACTCAGTGTTAGGAATAGTAAATAGCAGCGCAAATGGAACTGTAGTAGAAGAGATTTTTGTGCTCTGAGTAAGGTTAAAATACTGTATGAAAATGAAAATATATTGTAGATTACCACCTTAAATTTTGCATTCATAGTTCTCATGGACAAAGAATATGCTCTTGTCCTTTCGCTATGTGGCACATTCCATTGATTTTCACATACTAATTCCTACAGTCTACATAGTAAATAAAATTGCAGTGTCTCTGTCTTTGGGGTTTTAGTGGGGGTGGTTAAGAGGGTTGTCTTTGCTTTGTGATTATTACTTTTGGTGTTGTCCTTGTCGTTCGTTACAAAGTCTTGTTTGTATTTCGTTCTCTAGATAAAAAAGACTACCATATAATTAAGGTCATTTGACTATAATCAAGAATTCAAAAAAGGTGAGTGATGAGGAATGTGTGATGAATGTACAAATGAAAAAACAGTCCTACTCTTTCCCTCTCTTATCAGCTTTTAATCCCTCTGACGTGCTTAACTGGCTCCAGCTGATGTCACTGGTAGTTTTATGTGACCTCTGAATTTTTTAAGGAGCAGCTTCAAATTCCCTTGAGTTGGAGGAGAGAGAACAGAACTGCGCTGCAATAAAAGCTCTATCACAAGAATACTAACCATAAAGAATGTATCATACCTAATGTTCTCAACAGTAACATTTTATACAAGCGTGAGATCTGAGTGCCATGAGATGGGGAACAGATTTTCTTGTGAAGATAGCAGCAGAAAAACCCATGGCAGGATGCAAGTAATTATGATAGTACGGAGCATAAACAGCTAGTGTACTAAGACTTAGTGGAAGTTACCAAAAGAACTGGAGAGAGAACTAGCAAAAGAAGATGGCATCTGTCACCTGATGTATAGGCAATATAATATCATAACTTCATACCTCCCTCCAAAGAATGAGGAGGAAAAAACGACCTCATAAGGTCTATATTATTCTTCTGAGGGATTTTCATGCATCTTGGGGAAAGTGCCAAGTACACTGGAAGTGGGGGAGTGTTAGTCATCTCCAAAGCACCAAAAGGAAATGGAGAAAAGGGATAAACTGGCCCAAACAAGCAGACAAAATTACAATTTTGTGGCAGGTCGCTCTAGGTCTCATTGACCTTGGCAGTAACTCAGGGGTCATTTTTTATATGAGTGAGCTGTCCTTGAATAATTTCTCCAACATCTACAAACAAGCTTTTCTTCCACATCAAACATGCTTGTCATGTTCTCCTTTCCAAAAAATGACAAATAAAAAGTTTTTTTTTTCTTTTGTATGCTGGGAGAATCCAGCTTTTATCTATCCTTCTTTTATTTAGCCCTACTTAAAAAAATTGTCTAGGCACTAGCACATTAAGTATGTGCTTCTATTTTCTCTCTTGTGGAAAAAGAAACAGTTGTGGAGCAACAGACTGTTTAAAAAGAAGTTTAGCTTCATAAGCGAGAGAGCAATATGACATTTGAGGCTAGGGTAAAGTAGAAATACTGCACATTTGGTACGAATACTGGATTAGGCCTTTCAAAAAATATGAAGAACATCTAAGGAGTTAGTCACCTCTTCTCATCCCTGCTTGCTTTCCATCCCAACTCCCAGATTTTTCAGGGTAGAGTCTTATATTTTAGGTACTCTGATCTGCCTTCTGGAAGCCTTTCACTCCTTTGACTGCACAGGAAGCTAATCTTCTAAATTGAACACCTGCAGTAGTGGCTGAAAATGGCAATACCTACTGATTTCAAAGGGGGAAATGGCAGCCTAATTTCCTTTATTCCTTTGAAAATTTCCCTTTGAATAGACATATATGTTCAGTAGTGTGTGGGATGGGAGTTGTGTGATCCCTCTTGCTCCATCTGACATTTATTGCCTCAATTTCGGAATTCTGTAGATAATGGCTGTTACACTCTAAGCAGTATCCAGGGCTAAAAGACCATCTCCATGATGATTTTCATATCCAAACTTACAAGGACTGAGATATCACATAAGGATTGATGTGTGTGCTGAGTGGCAACACCACACCATATAAACAATTGTTGAGGTTCCCAGACTTCATGGCATGGGAAATGCTGAAGTACTTAACACATTTGTTGCCTCATCCTTCAAAGGCAGAGCAGTCTCCCAGACCTCTGTGCATACTGGCATAAATTGGAGTGGGAGGGGGACCCAACAGTAGGGGACCAAGAAGTTAGGGAGAAGCTGGTGGGATGCACCTGAAGGTGTTGA
>VZTV01000385.1:321-24030 GCA_013400875.1 Anhinga rufa | reverse complement strand
CACAGTTCCCAGGTTCTTCTGTGCTTATCTCACAAGGATTTTCTTGTCCTGGGATGAGACTCATACAGTTCATCATCAGTGCTGGCATATTTACAAAGCACAGAAAACCCTTCCTCCCGCAAAAACTCCCACGGTAAGTTGGATGGAAGAGCTCCTTGGAACACAACCACCTTATTATTTCTACAAATGAACACACCAGGGAAGCAACTCAAGTACCAAAGTCCTGACATGGAAATCTCCTTTCCATTTCAGGTATGCTATAGAGACCTAACACTCTATGAAAATATATCCCTGCCATGCTTCCTCTACACAGCTTGACCAGTCTATCAAGTACCAGCTCTGTATTTTGAAGTTACTCTTTCCCATGAGCACCCCATTGCCACCTCTCTCATACAGATTTTATTATACACCTTGGTCTCAATTTACCAGAAACAGTGGCCTGTCCCCCAGCCCAGGTACAGAAAACCCAGGTACACCTCCTCTCATTTTTCAAAGCTCTGCTACACTCAGAGTACCTGGTCTTTAGCGTTGCTCTTGGTAGGCTTCACCTCAAAGTTTCTGTATAGCCCACTCCTTAACGTTCTCAGCTAGTGAAGACTGAGGTGTCTACTTGGGTAATTACATTCCCTAGAAGAAACCCAAAAAGGAAGGGAAAAGAAGGAATGTGTTCATGTGCCAAAAAAAAAGGCAGAAATATCTTAAAATGCTGCAGAAACCACCAGTGTTCCTGCAAAGAGTGCAACGTGTTTGCAGTCTTGTTCCAGGAACAGTTCCTATCTGAGATTTATGTTCAAAGCAAGATTAAATTAAGATTAAGACTTAACAGACATAGCTCATAAGCTCTTCAGGTTGTGTAGTGTCTTTGTATTACTCGTACAGTGGCACACACAGTGATTTGCGTTTTCTTCTGGTACCACAACATAAACCACAGTAGTTTATACAAGAACAGAAGCATCCAGAACTACAGCTCCTCTGTAGAAAGTAATGATGCAATACCTTTTGATTTTTAGTTATCACTCTGTACAAAACTTTAGTATGAATAATAGTATTAATATATTATATTACACAGTGCTTTTTATTTCTAGAGCTCAAATACCTTTAGAGGAAGATCACAGCATTACTCATTCTGCATATGGGGAAACAAGATTCCTGCATAGTTACTAGAAGTACGTAAGCAGAGAGCTAAGGAAGGCTGGATAGGCTAATTTCTAGACTGTTACTCAACTCAGAAGACAATGAGGGATGCACAGTTCTCAGCAATCTAACTGAAACAAGGTCATATGGGGTTCAGCATTGATCCAGGGTGCTGCCAAAAAACAAATAAACATATTGGCTGCAGCATATCTGTTCATTTGCATGTGCAAATCATGGATCTGTACATGCAGTCCTAGCAAGCAACTGCACATGCATTTGTGCACTTGTCTTCTCAAAAACGATGTACCTTCAATTGTAGGCTTCCTCCTAAGCCCTAAGAGAGTCACCTGAGTCCAAGCCAGGCCTGCATAGCTTAGACACACTGTACTCTTAAGTACGATTGTGGAGGATCAACGAAGTGCTGCCTGGAAAATTGTGATAACGACACGCAAGAGCCTATTCCCCCAAGGTAGATGTATCAGAGTTGCTGTTAACAAGGGAGTAAGTCACCAGTTCTTATCCCAAAGTCACATTCTCTATAAAAACATGAGAATCGGACCCGATGAATCTGTTCCTTTACTATAAATGTCAAAGCAATATCAGTGGCACACATTCTTTAAGAGTAGCAGAAGAGCCCCCTGTCTATCTAACACAGTCCACCTATGAAGTGCCAGAAGTGCTGTTACGAACATGGTCTCACCTCCTAGAATTTACTGTTCATCTCATTTATCACTGTGGAGCTACAGTACAACTGAAGTGAAGTAACTTCTACCAGCTACAGCCAGGGTCTCTGAAGTCACATCTCAGTGTCTTAACCATAAGGCCAATCCTTCTTCAACCTGTTGTGTGCTAAGTGGCACCAGCCCTGGGATTTGTACCCATCCTTCAGAAGAGTCTTGAGTGGTTGGTGTTACTGAGCATGCCTTTGGCTCGCAAAGACATGGACAGACTGCTGGTTCTACCCAAGGGCAGAAAGGCAGCATCCCCAAAGCCTATTTTTTAATTTTTCTTCCACATCAGAAATAGCATGATCCTGGCACAAGTAAGAGGTAAGGCCAGTATGTGGGCTTCTTGCAGGACAGGAAATTCATTAGTCACTGATTACATGTTTCCAGATGCAGTGCTCAGCACATCCTGGGAACTGTGCATTAGGACATTGGTCCCACACCAGGGAGCTTTCTTTCTCCATGCCATGCCCGCTACATCAGGAATGAACCTTACAGATGCTGGTGTCCTTTGCAAAGAGAAAAAAAGAAGTAAAATGGGAGCTACACGTATCACATCTTTATTGAAAGTGACAAAGTGAGATCACCTACTGTGGCAGGCAATGTCCCCATCTCTTTAATTTTTCAGCAGCTTATGAAGGTAATTGGCTCCAGAAAGGTTAAGCAAAGGGAGAAAAGCCCCAGAACCAGGCAGCAGTCACCGATTAATACAGTCTGAAGGAGCTCAGTGTTGCTTTTCCAGCACCCCCTGTAGCTCTGCCAATATTACTTGGGTGATTACAACACATCTCCAAGCAAGTGGCAGAGAAGCCTATTAAAGGCCATTACTCGGTCTTGAAAAGTAATTAGAATGAGCTCCAAATAGCACTGGTACGTGGGCAGCTACTGTGGAATATGGCAGGCAGGTGCTGCCATCCCCAAGGGCTGCATTCAAACTGCTGACCACCTGTAGGCAGCAGCCAGAAGGTAATTACTAGTCATTAATAATCCATAGGCTTGGCATCCCATCATTCATCTGAGGAGTCCCAAGTGCCTGAAAGGACTTAACTAAACCTCACAGCTGTAAGGAAGGTAAATACTGTGTTGTCATGATTATTTTGCAGTTGGGAAAACTAAGGCACAAAGATACCGTGGTCAGCATTGCAAGGAATCACTCAAAATTTGAGGGTAATCAGACCTTCTGAGCTTTAACAAACCTATCGGCTTAAGAGTGATCATTTTGAAAGGGATGCACGGAATAAGGACTCCAAATACTCTTGTTCTCATTTCAGAGGCTGGTGTTTAAAATTTCAGCTGCTGTGCTTTGTTCAAACTCACACAGTAACTCAATGGTGAGAACGTGAAAGGACCCAGAAGTCCTGGCTTAAAATATGACCAGCAGCTCATAGTTTGTGAAGTTTTTGGATGCACAGCAGCCTTTTTACCTTGAGTTTTATGGAATGAAGAAGGAAAAAAGGCTTTCAGATTTTTGTACAACAGCCTGCTTCTAGTCCCCTTCCCCAGGAAAGGGCTTTGCATGTGCAAACCACAGGGTAGTACTGGTAAAGCATTGCTTTTTTCTAAGTAAAGTCCCATGAATGTACAAGGGTAATGGTGACAGCAAAATCCATTCCAAACTCTCGCTGTCTGTTGCAGGTAATTTTCAGTGACAAAAATGAGATCACTTTCTAAAGCTTTAAAGTAAACAAGAGCAATTCTGCCTGGGGGAAAAATGTCTTTTTTTTTTTCATTTGAGGTTTACGGTAAACCGAGCCTCTGAGAATTTCCTGTGACAGTATGTGCTGAAATGCAAAATGGAATGGATTTGCTGAAAGCAGCAACTAAGCAGACCATTTGGAAGAAGCATCTCACCTTCCTTTCTACACATATTGGGGCTTTTAATGTTTAGTTGCTGGCACTGGTAACAGCCCCACTTTTGATCCGTGAGGCCAAGGGGGAAGAGCCTGAAAGTTCTCTTTTGCAGAGACTACTGACAACATGCCCCACCAGCTACCATGGTTTCTATGAGGTGCTTCAAGATAGTCAGATATTAATATTTCCCGAACTCTGATCTTCATAGCAGCCCCCTACAAGCTCAAAAGGACACCAACACAGTAATAGGGAAGTCCTCAAGACAGCCTGAATATCTTGAGCAACACAGAGCTCGCCAGGCCATGTGGCTACTCTGGCATGCTCCCTGTTGCTGGATGAGCAGTGTCCCTACCTCAGAGCTGTCAATCCCTTCCTTGGGCTAAAAGAGTGACTGCTGGTCCTCTGAGCCCCAACTTTCTGGGGGAGGAAGGCAGGAATAGCAGTCTAGCTCTAAGGGATCCATCACTGCAGCAGTAGCTCAAATGCCTATGAAGGCTTCACCTTTGTACATTACTGGAAGGAAGAAAGCCCAGCAATCCGCAGCAGAGCCACAGCCCTTTTTCATCTCTTCACTCCTCTGCTGATGCTGTCTGAGAGCTCAGCAAAAAGCCACCCCACAAATAGCAGCCTATCTGCTAATCATAGAATCATAATGATGGGGTAGAGTTAAGTGTGTTTATCCCTTGCTGTCCCACCCTGGTGCAACAGAAGCTCCTGCTAGGGGTGACCTGCAGAAGTCAAGTGAGCAGGGTCCTGTGACCCTGAGGTACTTGCCAGACTAATAACCAATTTCATCAGTGGTGCTGTGACATGATGGAGACCAAGAGGAGGAGCTGTCTGCAGCGCCAAGCCAAACACCATGGGCACAGCTCCCAGGAGAAGGGGCATCAGAGCTTGGATGGTTTTCTTTAACTAGGCACTTCCAAAAAGCACCTGTGATTTTCCCAACCAGTTCTATTAATACAAACCTGCCTAATACTGATAGGTCATCCATCCCAAGATCCTTTTCTTGGTAAGTCTGTGGAAGGCATGAGTCAGGGCAGGGGAGCTCTCAGGAGCCTCAGCCAGCTCTGCAGCAAGGCTGTAACCCAGCTCAGTTCCTGCAGTGTGACAGGAACAGGAGAAGGAAGATGGTCACCAGCCCATTGCTCCCAGAGGACAGGACTGCAGGGTACCAGTCTGTCTCACCAAGGGGAGGTGCAGGGAAACAAGGACTGAGAGAGACAGCAAGAAGAATAAGAAACCACAGAAGGAAATGGAAGGGAATGTCTAGGGCAGGAGTCCAAGGAGGGTATAGGTAAGGAAAAGAACAGGTGGTTTGGGAAAGGCAACAGGATCATGATGAAGGAAGAAATGAGGATGGATGGACAGCAGCCCTGGTCACCCAGAGCAAAGGACAACAGAAAGTCCCTTGCAGCAGTCAGCCCTGTATTCTTGCACGCATGCTTCAGCCTGAATTTCCACTGCAAGGTTCTCACACACTCTGGAATGGGTTTCACCACATGAAGACTCAAAAAAATACAAACAGTGCGATTTTTAACTTCGCTTCATGATGGGAGTGGAGGACAAGTCATGATTTGAAAACCTGAGGTAGCAATACTCCCTTCGCTGTACTGTTTGCAGACCCAAAGAGAAGAGGGCTATGTTGTGGGGGAAGATGCTGAATAGCTCTGAAAAATGTCTAACAGACTTTTGCTTCTCCATGACAACACCTGATAATTGGTGAATATACCAAAAACATTAACATATTTTGTTTTCCACCAAAACTATCACAGAAAGTTTTTCTAGTACTTTTCAGACTTTTTTTGGGGGAGAAAAGCTCCCAAACAACAGTACTAAATATCAAATGATGAAAGAAATTACACTTATCAAAAGAGTTTTTAAAGAATGTTTTAATGTCAAAAAAATCCTCCTTTGTCATCTTCCCCATCCCAAAAGCCTTTTGAAAAATGTTTTTCTCCCTGTTCTGTGGATGTTCTTTTCTCTATAATCAGTATTTCATTATGCAGAAAAAAGTGTTTTTCTAGAATTTCTCCTACTGGCTGCAAAAAGCAAACATATGCCAACTGAAGCAATAAAAATGGAAAATAAACACTTTTATTTTCAATGGAAGTAAACTGTGAAACAGAATTTTGAAAAATGTAACTTCCGTGAGTTATCTTGTTCCAGTGGGAAACAACCTGTATCTCTGGTAATCCCTGAAAATGTAAAGATAATAATGTGAATGATTCTGGGATATTCAGAGATAGGAACTGTTTAAGTTATGAATCCAAATGCCACTCCCAAAACAGAGGTAAGTCATGTTCCTTTTGCGTTCTGAGGTCAAAGTTTTCCTGAACAACCTAGACAACTACGAAATTACCTTAAAAAAATCAAACAAAAAAAGGCAAACAAAAAACCCCAAAGAACTCTTCCCTCTTCCCCCGCAAATCCCTCAAAACCTCACAAAGCAAAGCAATCCCTCTCTCCGAGATCACCACAGCCACTGGATGGTGCGGTCTGGAAGAACACCAGGCACAGAGGCATGTCAGGCTGTACTTTCACATCTACCCAACAGTAAACCAAAATCCATTGACTGCTCTCAGCACACCTGTACAGGAGCGACCTTGTTCCCGCCTGGGCTGGGTGTAGCAGAGCTGTGGTCTTGCTCCTGGGGCTGCCGGGCTCCTGCAGCTCTGCACAGCCACAGCTCCACACTCTCCATCCTGCCAGTCACTCACAGCACTGACTTGATCTCCACATTCTTCAGCCACGAAGTAAGTGTGTGCATACTGATATATACTTGTGTGTACATACATCTATATTTATACACTCCCACCCACTAATCCTTCCCCCAAAACCTAACTCACAAGGAGCCAATTCTCCTCTGAAGAATTACTACTAGAAAAGTCAACCAAACAATAAATAACCTTGCTCTTTTCTGCACTAGCCTTCTCCATGAAATATAGGCCTGTGATATATTATTTTTTTAAAAAAACAGCTGAAGGATGTCTAGTCATTTTCTTGTTTCGCTTTCAATATTCTTCAGCTCTAGTTAATTTTACAGGCCAGGGAACAGAGATGATCCTATTCTTCCACTGAATCTGGCTCAATAGGATTCTTTCCACCCTATTTCCCAGATGTACGTTTGATTTTTCTAATGTTCTCACTGATACAATAATCCTTCAGCTTGCTCTGTTTTACATTGCCTCTTTTGAGTCCCTCGTCCTCCCCACAGCAGAGCTGGAAGGCAAGGAACTGAGGATCCCTGTTCGGAGCCAGCCCCCTGCATGTTTCTTGACCATGCAGGCTAACAGAGGCTCTGTTGTGCTCTGCGCTGATAGAAATGTACCAACCGAGAGAGTGAAAGGCAGAGGATAGATTCATATTATACAATGTTAGTGCTATCAAAATACAGCTGGGCCTAAAGAGCCTATTCAGAAGCTCTAGATCGTGCTTAAAAAGTAAATAAGGTGTCTTAAGCGCAGCTGCCTTGAAAATGCAGCTTAATGAAACAGTTAAGGCCATTTTACAAAGTAGCATAGGAAGCTGAGCTTGTTCTTAGTTTCCTTATGCACCAAAAGAAAAATGGAGGAGACTAAACTTCAGATACTGAAGCTGCATATTTGGTTAATAACTAGACAAATGCCATATCGGTATTTTGCCAAAAGCCAGAGGGATACAATTTATTTGCCCTAGATAACACAAATTAGGGCTACTTTTAAAGTCTGTTGTTTAGGTGTGAAAGCCACCCAGGCAAACAGGCCCAACACAAGGGCTTGTGCTACCCCTGTACCTGTGCACCACTCCTACCCCAGAAAAGCACTTTACGGCCCCTACTGCTGTAACTCTATAACACCTTCTCCTGAGAGCAAAGGTGATGGAATGGACTCTGGCCAGAGAAGGGACACAGAGGGGAGAAAGATGGTGTCATCTCTGCTCGGTCCTCATGTTTCAAAGTGCCACCACAGAAAGCCAAATCAGCAGCCTGAAACAGCAGCATTCAATTCCTATGGAGTTGTCCCTCCAGAATAACAAGACAGAGACAACCATAACGATTCCAGGCTCTCACAAGGAAATTGTGAGGGCTCTGAACTAAGCTATCACGAGTGACCCAGGGGCAGCACACAGACGTCTCTGTGGCTCTGAAAGGCACAAACTCCCTGCATTTTCCCTGGAGGAATCTACTCCTGACCTATGTTTGACCAATAGACTTTATCAAGGCAGGAGATACTCTCTGCCTACGTATAGGATATGACCGAGAAATGTGTCTGCACAGAGTTCTACAGAAACGTTATTCTCCATTAACTTCACTATAATTTGTTTCTTCATCACCTGCACAGTTCATGATTCCTCTCATTAATCACTTTATTATTAAATCTAAGAAGCATTTTTATGAAGTTGAGCAGGAAGCATAATCACTGTTGTAGAGTGGAACAGGCTGCCCAGAGAGGCTGTGGAGTCTCCTTCCCTGGGGACATTCGAACCCCGCCTGGACGCGGTCCTGTGCTGTAGGTGTGCCTGCTCACGCAGGGGGGTTGGACAAGATGATCTCTGGAGGTCCCTTCCAACCCCTACCATTCTGCGATTCTGTGACTACTGCATATTAAATTCAAAATGAGCAGTCCCCCAGAATCCACAAAGTACCTATCCTTTGACTTCAACACATGTGCCCAGAAAAAAAGGCTAAGAACTTATATGGCTGAAAAAGGTCTCATATACTACTGTGGCTGGCCAGCTTCTTCCTCAGTCTGCTCAAATCATCACAGTGGAGACACTGCTGTTGACCTTTTGGGGCAATACTTTTAAACAGATGCCACAGCAAACATTTTAGCTCATTTTGAAATCTCTGGTTCTTGTGACAAATATTTAGCCTTAGGGTAATGTAAAAAAGAGACAACCTCACAAAAAAAAAATCGGAGGAAAAAAAGAAAGATGGGGTGGTTGGGAGGGAAGACTATTGCTGCTGCTAACAGAGAAGTGACATGCCAGCGTATTTGTTACACCTTACCTTATCCCCTGGCTGCGGTCTCATAAGAGAGACTTGATCATAGCCTCGTCGAACCAAAGCCCACAGTGCATCAAGTTTGCCCTGGAATTGAAAAAAAATAGAAAATTGACATGACCAAGAAATTTATGAAAAACAGCATGAGATTAAACTACAGGTAAGTTGATCCAGCCTTTTTGTATTAAACCGTCTGCAGAAACATTGCTTCTGCACCCTTGCCCTCTGTATACTGCTTATCTGGACAGACAGAAAAGAGACCTCAGTGGGGTAACATGTACCCAATAAGCAATGGGCCAAATTCAGCCTGCTCGAAACTCACTGAGGATGACTGTAGTTTAACATGAACTCCAAGAGGCACAATTAGACAGGTGTTATGTTAACAAAAGACAGAACAACAGAAGTACTATACTGATGGGAGGCAAGCTGGATCATGGATAAACAGCCACAACACAACCTACGTAGGCAGGCTTAAAAATTCACAGGTACTTTCCAGACAATAAATTGAAGCACTGTTAAATTGATCTGCAAGCACAGTGGGGACAGGGGACCTCATCCCACAAAGCACTGGTTTGGGACATGGCCACAGGTTTCTGGGATGGGCATGGTATGCTGCTCCCTCGCCCTGTGCTAGCCCTCCAGCTTCCTTCTCTGTAAGCGGAGATAACAGCTCTGCCCTGCCTCAAGGGTTGTGTGAGGATACATACATTAAATGACAGGGAGACACCAGATACTATAATGACATGGGAGAAATGGGTATGGAAGTGTGGAGAGACTGAGCGACTTGCCCAAAAATCAAACACTATGTCTTGTGGCTGAACTAGAGGGGAATGGAGCTGAATCCCAACCCAAGACCTTAGCCACAGTGCAGTCAAAGCAAGGACTGTGCACTTTAACTGATCCTCTTTGTATGCTGCCTTGGGATGGCACAAAAGTGCATCCGTCCTCCCTAAGAGCTGAGATATCTGCTGTTGCAATCCAGGCTGTGCGAAAGTACCTGAAAGGAAGGTGTGAGCTGAGGGAGGGAAGATTTCTGCTTATGCCCTCCAAAACCCTCCACTCTTCCTCAAAAAACTATGGCAACACAGTGCCAGGTGAAATGCACATTCCAAGAAATGGGCAAAGTTGAGGGTTACTGGCCGTTTTTTCTAAATAGGCTCTCCCAGTTCCACCATAAGAGAGGCTGCGCTAAGGAAGCAGGTTGTAGTAACATGCATGACATAAGAGACTTGGTAAAACTGAGGGGCAGACACATTACCTTGATCGGAGTGTACCATTTCCGCTGGGACGGTGGTTTTCTCACATGGGGCTTTTTCGGCTTGGGTTCCCATGGCTCATACTCCTGTTCTGGCAACTTAATAATAGCATTTTTGGGCTTCTCCAGTTTTGCTCCTTCCTCTGTTGACCCCTTATCTCCCCATCGCACCTGAAGTCAGGAGAGCACACAGTAAGGAAAGACACTTCCGCAGTCCCCACCAGCAGGTTGTTTTCACACACATTAATCTAGTTCCTATCAGATGACCCAATGCCACCAGACATGAAGCCAAATTTATGAAGGCACCAAACTCCCACTGTAATCAGAAATACACATTTAAGAGCCAAATAGTCTCACTCAAACCCTGCTTGAATTACTAGACTTTCCATCTTCCAGTAACTTAAGGTGGTGTGGGAATTCACAGCATCCAGGGAAGATTAATCCATTTCCAAATGAAATCTGAAGCACTCTGCCCAGCTCTGCTACAACACAGGTATAATACGCTTCCCATTGCCTCATGCAAAAAGCAAGCAGCAGCACCAGCTGAAGGCAGGTAGGCTTTACAGCTAGCCCTAAGCAGCGCCTGTTGTTCAGTTCAAAACTGAAAAAGGGGTCAGTGGACAAGTACGTGAATAGTTTAAGAGCACCAGCCCTCAAACTTGTGCAGCTACTCCTAAAAACAGCTCTTACAAAGATGACCTTGCACAGTCACAAGAGAGGTCAGTAACTTTGTCTTCACATACTACACGCTACTTATTTCAAGCTGAAATTCTGGTTTTGTTGCCCGACTTACCTCAAACAGAAATGTGACACTACATTTAAGGGGGTTACACAGCATCAAGGATAAAATTCTCCCAGGAAAATGGTTAAGGCTATTAAGATGCAATACTTCAACTGCAGGCTTGCAGGGACATCCTGAGAAGCCCCTGATTTCATTCTGTTAGCCCTAGTTTGGCCCACCTCCTTCAGCTACCAATTAAATCTAGTGGGAATTTCTGGTGTGACATCCCTAAAAGTGACCATTAGGCCCTCAGCTGATACACGTGAGCGATGATTCCCTGCCTTATACTATCCATGGTTAGGAATATTGAATTGACTTCACTAACATGGTTATTTACGGGAGTTAGTGGCTGATCACAGCATTATCCACTGACTCCCTGGAATGTACATGCCTTAGGTCAGCACAAGGCAAATTTCTTTCACAGTAACACCTCACTTTACACATCATGAATCCCAGGACAATATCTGATTCATTAGCCAATTTCAACACAGATGTAGCTTTGTGCATTAGGAGTTAATGCTTAACTAAAAAAAAAACCAAAACCCCAACAAATGCAAAAGAAAAAAAAAGAAAAAAAGAGAGGGGAAAAAAAAGAAAAATCACTGGGCACAGTGTAGATGGCACCCTCAAATACTCAAAACCAGTGGAACTCTGCCTGGGATGAGAGCACTGAAGGGTTTGATTCAGTAAGTGAAAACTTCTTTTGGTGCTTAACCCATTTCTTAACCTGCAAATTTTCTCTGGCTCATAATGCTAGATTCATTTAATTATTCATTTGAATGATGGCAGGTTGATGTCTGTTACTTGGACAGCAGGGGCAACCAGGTGGACAAGCCCCAATTAAATCCCAGTCTCTGGTCCATCAAGTTGGCTTTTTAAAAACCACATAAAAAATATTGTTATGATTTATAATTAAATGTGCTGATTTTTACGACACTAAAGAACAACCCAAATACCTCCATTCTCTTAATTCCACCAACGCCTCGACCTCCATAATAAGATGCATCCACGGTTGGCCACTTTTTCTTTGGCAATCCATCTTCATCATCTGATTCCTATGGGAAAGACAGGAAGATATTACTGCTAACTGCATAAACTATGGAAAACAACTGAACGTCCTATGGTCCAATCCTTGGATATCTGGCTTTGTGTGTTATACTCATTTGCTGACAAAAAACAAAAGTCTCTTGTCTCTGCAGCTGCAATTTTAACTAGGGAAGCCAAAGAGGATTGCCTATTCCTCTATCCAGGCAGCTTTTATTTAGTTAAATATGCATTGAGCTTCAAAATTACAACTGACTTGTAAGGGAAAGCAAAGTGGAGATGAATCGTACATTATACTGACTTGCCACTATGCTATGCAGAAAATGCGGCAATCAGTTAGCCCAAAGAAATAATTTATTAATTGCGCTTTTAGAACTTAATGTCACCTAACAGGGAAAAAAAGCTACCACTGTGAGTTTTCTAACATGTGCCTCAGACCCTTTTCTCATGGCAGCTGTAACCAGTTATTCTACGCTGTTTGATTCTTTGTAGAGTCTGGCTCAAGCTGTACAGTTTGGAACCAGGACTCAGACTGGAGCTTCTCCAAATTGTCAGGAAGCTCAGATCCAGAGTTTTTGAGCTGCAATTATGACGACTGCAGATAATTTTTCTGGAACGTGGGAGAGTCTGAATCAGGGTTTTACTTCAGGTTCATTGTCTGTTCTTGCTTAATTAAAAGCTGGCAAATATTTCTGGTTTGACAACCCTGGGAAGACATTTCCAGCTCCATCATCTTGAGCCGATAGAAGTCACCAGGATTTTTCAGACTCCCTATCATTATACTGAGTCAAGGCAGCTGAAAGTCACACCATGACACTCTCCAAGTACACACGTAATTGAGGAAAGGGCCCAACAAGCCTCCTACAAGACCATCTTCATTCCTCAGACTCTTTAATAAAGATAAATAACTACACCTCATGCTGATATGCAGATATATGTGCTGCTCTTGGACTGGCCATGCACAGTGCTCTCTGCTAATTTTCATCAGTAAAAGTATGTTTCTAGAAACACTGCCTGGACTTAGTTTTTACTAACAAAAAAAAAAAAATCAAGTGAGATCCAAACACTAGAGAAGGACACAAATTATTGTCAGATTACTAGGTGATCTTTTCTCAAAATTGCCCTACATGTTTCTATTGAAATGTAAAAGGAATTGAGAGTCCAAAAGTCAATAACAGCTTTTTAAAAACGTGCCTTAATTTTTGTTTGTCCATATTTAACTCTTAGGTTATGCCTTGGAGAAAGGTATTCCCATCAGTTATTCTGTGACTTCTGATTTCTCATCTATAGTTCATGGGTCAGTTCCTCCAACAAATTCTTTAGTATGGCCAGGCAAGACTGGAGCTGACATTTCCATTACCTAGTAAGGGGGTTTGGGTTTGATATTTTTTGGTTTGGTTTGGTTTTTTGGTTGGGGTTTTTTGCTGTTCTTTTGTTTTTATCCCAAGTCAGGAAAATAAATATACAAGGAAGGCACTGTGGTTTGGTGTTGGGTTTTGTTGTTGTTTTGGTCTGGGTGGTTTGTTTTGGGTTTGTTTTTTTTTTTTTTGTTTTGAAGACTACAATAAATACACAAACAAATTTTATCCCA
This sequence comes from Anhinga rufa, assembly GCA_013400875.1. Lineage (NCBI taxonomy): Eukaryota > Metazoa > Chordata > Aves > Suliformes > Anhingidae > Anhinga > Anhinga rufa. The sequence goes on along the minus strand of VZTV01000385.1, from coordinate 10,665 downwards.
TTTCATGCCACATCTAAAACAGTGAACTACATCATCAGTTTTAATTAATTTATAATTTATTTCATTGTGAACTTGAGTACTATATAAGATATCCTGCCTCTTCATGGGATGTAACACAGATTTCAAGTCTTCATTTCTAACAGCCCTTATTGCTGGCAAGCCTGACAGTAGCAAGACACAGTTAATAGTGATGGTCAATACTTTTCCAGCTGATAAAGGATTTATACCAAATACCCTCTACACTGAACACATAGCAAAGCAACATCAGCAGTCCGCATGTATTTTGAAAAGTAATGGAAATTTAATTCTTACATTTTAAAACAAGTTTTAGATAACTATATTCAGTTTAATAGCAGCAATACCGGACTACATCAGCTAAAGGGCAGGTCACCATACCTAGGGAGGCTAGTGCTAAGTGTAATGAAACAACAATCCATTCTGGATAAAGACAAGGCCAAGTAAAGGGATGGATAACATCTGCATTCTGCGTTATTCCTGGAGGCTTACATCAGCTCATAGTCCCTTTGATTGCATTTAAAATCTCTGCTGATTAGTATAATCGCAAAGCATCTGGGAACTCTGCTGCAGGGGTGCGATGCTCTCTGAAACCTTCTTCAAACACAGCATGGTTGCAATTGCATGCTTCATGACAACACTAATCACCCTAAAACCAGCATGACTTTTGGTATTCTGAAGTTAAATTGTCACAGTGCATATTCTAAAGTTAAATTGTCACAGTGCTGCTGCCCAGGACAAGCAACAGGATCACATACACAGTAATGGTGGCCTCTGGCAACCTCAAAACAGCAGCTGTGGTTGCCAAGTTACAGCAAGTTAGCAGCAAACTGTAAGCTTCTCTTGTGGGTTAGGCAAGTATTTTTCCATCATTTAACTGTCTATGCCTAGGAAAGAAATAAAGGCAGGCATGAGTTTTCTCTGGAGGTACTTTTATTTATTACTATTATTTTCAGGAATTAGTACAGTGAAATGAAGCTGAGGTCACGGTCAGCGTGTTACTGTCCCAAAAAGAGCTAAATACAACCCTGCCTCAAACAGCTCACAACCTAAATGAAGAAAGGCTAAAAGTCCTTCCAAAGGTCACTCTGCAGCAGAGCCACAGCTGGGGCAGGCTCTTGTCTCCCTCTCCTATAGCAAAACCACAAGAATGTGGCCTTCGCTGTCCTTTCTTCAACTGCCAGACTTTGTTCCTTACTGCCAATCTGGGCTGAACTCCTGCTGAGAACAGCAGCAGCTTTACTGGAGGAGGGATGGCTTTCAGCACAGCTTGAGAAGCAAAGATTTGCTTACACACCTGCTTGATGCACAGCAGAAGGAACAAAATCCCATAGGAGCTGATGGTCTGTGGACTTCTGAGCTATGCAACTATTTTCTCTGTGGGTGGAAATAATCTTGTATGTATACAGAGGCCAGAAGGCAGAAATAACTGTCCTGACCCAAGAGACTTTCTCTCATAGCCTTCAGGGTGTCATTAAGACACCTACAGGGCTGACGTTCCTGGGCAGCACAATACACTACAGTGGCTACAGACAGTGCAACAGCTCAAAAATAGCATACTTACAGGCTCTGGAGGCGGTGGTGGTGGCGGCTCCTTGATCACCTGGAATATATAAACAATGGGAAAAATCTGAGATAATGGGAGAGTTCGTCCATCTCAATGTTACATCCTCTCTGCTTTCTTGCTCATATCACAGATGGAATGGTTGTCCTGTTCCATTCCCCCACATTCAGTCCTCTCATTAGCCCCATTGCTTTTCAGCAGGCATAAAATCAATGCAGATGAGAAGCTAAATCCATCACATTGGACTATTTGATTAGTCAAGAAGTGCCTTATTAAGTAACTCATAATGCAGCTCCTTAGTCTGGCAGTTCTGCCTTAGAAATGTCATACAATTACCAAGCTAGTGCAAAATATTCACTCATAATCTGCAGCTCCTCAGAATAAAAAAAAGAAAGCCTAGCTCTTGTCTTTAAATAGGACCATAACAGCTTATGCACACATTAGTAAGTCAGTTCCATTACACTTTTCTGGAGCAGGTTTCAAGTCTTGTTCTAATGAGGTCTTGATCCCTACAGAAACTTGGGCCAAGTCCAAGGGCTCACTTAAACTTCTCATTCAGTGTCAAAATCACATAGGCCTTGCAACGTTTGGAAACCCAGACCACAGTGACTTCAACAAGCCCTTTAAGCAATTTGTTGAATCAGGGCCTTACAAACCTGGCACCATTTTTCTTAAACAAAGTTAACCACCCACTCCCACACTTTAACTCTGTGCTTTTGCAAAGAAGAGATGAAGCCAAGTCAAAAGAATAAAAACCTGTACTTACCACCGTGCAGCAAAGGGGCCAGAACCACCACAGAAGAGCCAGAGCCAGCAGCAGAAAGAGAATCAGGAGAGCAATGAAAAGGATGGTCCCAGTCAGCTGCAAACAACATGATTACCTCTGAGTTACCTGCGCGTGTCACAAAAAGGCAGGAACCCTGAAGTCACACAACTAGACTGGGCAAAATAAGTCAGGTTTCCCTCACTATGAGGTCTCATTATCATTAGGGTGACATCAGTATTCGGTGTGACAAATCCACATCTGAAGTCATGATTCAGGGAAGCACCTCCTGTTTGTGGTATGTATATGTATAATTTATGTATAAATTTATGGTATGTTTACAGCCCACTAGATTCAAGAGCGTTAAACTCATATTCAAACCATTCCCAAATCTGTGCTGACAGATCCCTTTATACTGTCAGAGGAGCACTGCAAATTACATGACCACAGAATCCCAGGTGTGTAGAGCAGCTTTTCATCACTGGAGATGTAGAATATGCAATGCTGATATTCAAAGAATGGGAATCACAGAATCACACAGAATCACAGATTGATAGGGGTTGGAAGGGACCTCTGGAGATCATCTTGTCCAACCCCACTAGAGCAGGGGGCACAGGACCGCGTCCAGGTGGGTTTTGAATGTCTTCAGGGAAGGAGACTCTACAACCTCTCTGGGCAGCCTGTGCCACTGCTCTGTCACCCTCACAGGAAAGAAGTTTTTCCTCATATTTAAGTGGAACTTCTTGTGTTCCAGCTTGTGCCCATTGCCCCTTGTCCTGTCATTGGGCACCACTGGAAAGAGTCCAGTCCCATCCTCTTGACACCCACCCTTCAGATATTTATAAGCATTGATGAGATCCCCCCTCAGTCTTCTCTTCTCCAGGCTGAACAAACCCAGGTCTCTCAGTCTTTCCTCATAAGGGAGATGCTCCAGTCCCTTCATCATCCTTGTGGCTCTCCGCTGGACTTGCTCAAGCAGCNCACCAGCACTCCCAGGGCCTTCTCAGCAGAGCCGCTTTCCAGCAGGTCAGCCCCCAACCTGTACTGGTGCCTGGGGTTGTTCCTCCCCAGGGGCAGGACCTTGCACTTGCTTTTGTTGAATTTCATGAGGTTCCCCTCAGCCCAGCTCTCCAGCCTGTCTAGGTCCCGTTGGATGGCAGCACAGCCTTCCGGCATATCAGCCACTCCTCCCAGCCTGGTATCATCAGCAAACTTGCTGAGGCTACACTCCATCCCTTCACCCAGGTCATTGATGAATATGTTGAACAGGACTGAACCCAGCACAGACCCCTGGGGGACTCCACTAGTCACCAGCCTCCAGCCAGACTCTGCCCCGTTGATCACAACTGTCTGAGTTCTGTTGTTGAGCCAGTTCTCTATCCACCTCACTGTCCACTCATCCAACCCACACTTCCTTAGCTTGTCAATGAGGATGCTATGGAAGACATTGTTGAATGCCTTGCTGAAGTCAAGGTAAACAACATCCACTGCTCTCCCTTTGTTGACCTAGCCAGCAACCCCATCATAGAAGGCTCTCAGGTTGGTCAAGTATGATCTCACCCTGGTGAATCCATGGAATACTGGAGCCAAGACCTTCTGGGTAACTGTTTGCATGCTGACACCACAGAACAGAGCACAACTTACTCAGCCTCAGCTCCCAAGCCTGCCTGTGTTGCCTCTTGACTCAGGCTGCACACACAACCCCAGCCTGAGTGATTATGCAAACTAGTCTTTAATGCTGCTGGTTCTTCATATGCTTCCTAGGCCTGGTTTGACTATTTTAAATGAGATGCTGTAATCATGCTCTTAAGCATTTCCGATTCTTACATTCCATCTGTTTCTCTGCAGAGAATGGTGGGACTCTGGGGCTGAATAGCTAAGGGTCTACATTCAAAATCAGAGTTAATTTTCTTTAAAATGACTAGAATAAAAAAAAAAAATCAAGTGTTGACACTTGAAATCAGCTTTTCAGAGCAGCCAGACAGCTGAAGAGAATAATAGCTCTGATTTTCCTGGGTAATCCTTGATTGATTCTTTGTATTCAGAGCACTTCATCACATCAGTGTGTTCAGAAGAGCTATTAACTCTGTGTATTGCTCTGATGACTACAGGAAAGCAGGGCTTTGTGTGCTGCTTGGCCTCTGCAGAACATACAGAGCACATGGCTTTTTGGAAATTAAACATTTGTTGCGGATGGGCAGTGGTATGCTGGGACATGCTGTTTCCTTGGACTGCACTGGGCTCTGGGATGAAGTTAAGACTAGCTTTGGTGCTCCAGCCACTTCTTTTATACTGGGAAAAGAAACCTCTTCAATGGTAGATTTCCTGAGTTTGAGAAGAAGTTCAATTCACCAGCAACAAGGGTACCAGAGAACAGGCAAAAGCTGGCAGCAAACTAGAGGCTGGGACTAGGAAGGTGTGAAAAGAGCTTGAAGAAATGTCTGTGAATCAGGCTGAGGGAATAGGAGCTGGCTAGAGCAGAAGCTGCAAGAGATTTTCAAAGAAGGATAGGTGGGAGGATAAATGGAAAGAAAGCAAATTCTAAAGAAGATTTATGGAGGATAAAGTCCATGAGATTCACCTTATTAAATCTGAAAGTACTTGCTGAATTTCCATCACACCAGAAATGGATGCTTAGCCCCTTCTTACAACAGGAGTTCCCTTCACTGTTCCAAGTGGGTTTGTTTTCCCCTTGGACAATGAAAAGGCTGAGGGTGGAAAAGAAAGTAACAGCTGATAAGAGCTTTGCAAAGTCTGGGTGAGATCCCGAGTGGCTGAATTGGGTGGTACCTAAGTCTTTCTCAGGCAAAATCCTAGAGCTGTCAGGACTGGCATGTTCAAGATGGGACTAGCACAACCACGACTCCTACTCCATGCTTTTAGGCAGGTAGCTCAGTACCCCGTAACTCTGTGTCATGGCATCACCATCCCTGCACTGCTCTGTGGCTTCTTGTTATAGATGCAACAAACCTGTTTTGGAACACACTATTTAGCTCATCACATTCATTTTGGTCAGGGAGCAGCTGAAAGCCAAGGTGGACTGCTGCCACATGTGCCAGACCCCCTGCTCAAAGGAGTCCTGTTAGAAGACATGTTACCCAGCTGCAGCTCAGTGCTACAGCCCCACTCTCTGGCCCTCCTATGGCCCCATGTAGCAGTAATGCACCCAGAAAGCAGACACTTGGGTGGCATGAATTACCAGTGAAGCCAGTTTGCTGCGAAAAGGATGAGTAAAAGTCAAGCATAACTTTAAGAGGTATTGCTGCATGCCTTAAAAACAAATCCAAGCATAGCATCGATGCAGTGCATGAGCCACAGATGCACATACCACTGCTACTGTTACTCCAAACACAAATTACCTCCTTGTTTTGTAGCCTTTGTTCCCAGGCGTTGCTTTTCCCATGCTAAGTGCTCATATAAATTGCCAAGACATTTGTCAGCGGCAGCTTGGGAGCTGCTGGCAACTAGAACCTAAAGAGTTCTCTTTTAATGATAAAATATACAAAGCATCGTAGTGAAGCTGGACTTCGAAAAGGAAATAGCAGACCATGCAGCTGAACAGAAATAAGCACAGGGATCACACAGAGGCTTTTGGAGTAAAGTGAAGATACTTACTGTACAGAAAGGACAGAAGGGCCAGCTGGGGAGGAGAGCTGAGCAGGCCAGCTAACTGCCACCCACAGAAAAGGAAACGGGAGAGGAAAGGAAATGGAGGGAGTCTCTAAAACGAGAAGAGTGAAATGCATGAAATTAAGACAAAGTTGGAAACTGAACTGCCAACCTCCCTGCTTATGGGATGTAACTGGAGCGAGACAGTCTTTTTTTGTACCAGCTGAGAATCAGGCTCCCTGCCTCCTTCACATTCAATCTGCAAGAGGCTGGTCAAAAATTGTCAGATTGACAGGACTGGAGATTGGATTCCTCTCTTTATCCTGAGGCTACCAAGAGGAAAGCTTCCTCCGTCCGTGTTCTTGCCTGTAGGAAGCCCAGCTAAGGCTAAGATTTCTGTCTTTATCAGAAATAAACTACATATGGGTAACTAAATGCATCAGTTAACACTTGTGTTTCACTGCAGATTCAAAGGGTTTTATTGGACCTGAGGTAGAAGAGAGGAATAAAATGTGAAAATACCAGTCTTCAGTGTAGAAAAATTGGAGGAAAATTTTGGAAAAAAAAAAAAATCAGGTGAAGCAGCAAACACATATCTGCTAAATTCTGGGTCCCTGCACACTGGACTGTTCCAGCAATCTGGTGTGAGATTTCCCACCTTCATTGCTGAAACATCAGAAAATCAGATTTGCAAGTTCCAGTCACTGTCTCTATCTTCATTCCTGCCCTTCTGTTCTGCAGCTGTCAAAAAGGGCAACAATGATTACAAACCAGTATGACAGCATTTGGCATAGGCTATAGAAGTCCTTTTGACACTAATAACAATAACGCTCAACTTTGACACAAAGTGTTTGCTATCAGGTACTGCAGCAAACTTTGTTAGTCCACAAGCACAAGGCCAAATCTTTAGCTACTGTACTTGCTTGCACCGGCTATGGGCGCTGCCTATTTTTACTCCAAGGCAAGGAAAAAGACTGCTTATCTAGGAGTCAGCTTCTTCATATTGATTGATTCTAAAAATCAGGTTTTGATAAAGGATCACTTCTAGCTGTTGGCCCCTTACACTCCACCTGGGGACAGGTGGTCTTTTTGACCAGATCCTCATATCGCAGCCGGCCCTGTCCTGCGGCAGCACGTTCTCCCTTGGCTGGGCTGTGCAGCAGCCTTTTATCAAGAAGCTCATCCTAGGATCTGAGGCTGCTATCTCTTTCTGGTCACCCCCTGTGACACCAAGAGAAAAGCAACCAGCTCCTGTCACTAAAACTGTAAAAATGCCTTAGCGAATCCTGAACTAGTAAAGGCAAAGTGTGGTGGTCTAAGAACAAATGCTGTAAGCTCCAACTAAAAAATAACCATGTAAATTTAGAGGACCTTCCACGCTGTGGCCCTTCCAGATCCAAGTCCTGGCAGTTGCACCTTCTACTCCACATCCCATAAGGGATCCCAAAGCTGAGCAGGGTGTTGCTTCCTGGTGTTCCTTCCCTCATTTTCCCAGATTCCCTTCTAGTCAGCTTTGAGGATCTCTCTTTCTGGGATAGGAACAGGCAGGGTGCCTTCTGTTGTAATTTTTTATTCAGTAAATCTATCATGAACTATGCATCATCAATAACAATTTAATCTTAACTAGCCCTGGTTAGTTTTCAAAGAACTGCTGGGATCCAGTCAATAATGAAGATACAGAAGCTGTAGAGAGCTCATGCTCACTCAAAGGAGGCTTTGCCTCAAGAGCTGCTGTCTTTTTCCAAGATCTCATGGTTTCTCTGTCAAGCCCCATTGCAATTACTTACACACTGTGTGCTGGTGATGCTGACAGAGCTGGAGATGAACGTTAGCCCGTTGTTCATGCTGACTTGTAGGAAAACCACCCTAAAGCACAAAACAGATACACTTTTTTTAGTGTCATCTTTATACCCATTGTTCCCTTTATTCTGGCTGTGTTTTAGCCATTGGCTCATGAACATGCATGGATAAAACATCCTGCTGAGTCAAGGCATTTTCATGGCTCCAGGTGCTTACCTGCATTTGTCTCTCTGCTTGCCCAGGAGCCACCCTTTTTATGTTGGCTTAATTGAGTTGGGGCATATGCTTTTTACTGAAAAACCTCCATCCCACCTGGGGCAAAGGGCACTAGGGCAGTGAGTCATAACATAAAGCCTCAGACATTTGCAATACTACCCTAGGTAGCACAAGAAACTTGAAGGCTTTTTTTTTTTTAAAACGCTTCAGCAGCTTAAAGAGCAAGAATGTGTTTTATTTTATATCCAAGTAAATCCAGAATACCTGCACTGAGGTCAAGGAGTGAAAACACTGAAATAACAGTGGAATTAAAGAATTTAGCTCTAGCCATTCTCCAATATCAGAGAAAGGGTCTAAGGGAAAAAAACAAGCCCAAAAATGAACCAGACAAAATAACCCACAAAGAAGCCCCCCACCAAACAACTTTCCCTCACTCACAAATAGGAAAGGGGAGGGAGGCATTCCCCCTCATCCCCTGTACAGTATTTAAGCACCCACAAGATCACCCGGGGGAACGGTGCCCCTTGTGCCTTGTCTTCCAGGAGTCTGCAGGATTACAACTGAAAAATACCAACACTAGCCAGAGCAGGGCAAAACACAGGAGCAACATCTACAACAACAGCAAAAGAATTAAAATCAAGCATCTCTTGTCAATCAAAATTAAATGTTTGCCTGGAATTTAATTACCTTTTGGTCTGAAAAAGACAGGATATAGGAACAAAGGAGAAATCACCATTCTATAATTCTATGATATGGGACCATGGTCCAACAAGGCCTTTGGTTAAGCTGTGCTAAAGACCCAGCATTGAATAGGGCTATGCTGGCTCATACTAGGAGAGGGTTTGGCACAAAGCAGATGGAGGTAATCCTGCCACACACGCACACACACACAAATATATTAGCCTGGCACTTTGGGCAAAATTCTGAGCCCTTGGCTCAGTAACGACATCCTCATCCAGAGGTCTCCTCTCTCTTGACACATACTAGAAAGTAGTACTTACTGTCCAGCATCTTCTATCACTGGGGCAGGACAAAGTAAGTAAGTATCATGAACATGGGTTGGCTTTTCATCTGAAAAGAAATTAATATAACTGTTAGTGATGAAAAAAAGAAATTGTCGCAAGCAGGTCACCCCCTGGAGAAGCACTGACACCAGTGAGAGCCACAGACAAATTCAGTTATATAGGCAAGTACCGATATTCCCCAATGGTACTGATTAGAAAGCCAAGTACTGGGATGACCATTCTTTTTGATGCTGACATAAAGTTACCAGGCTAGAGATACCACAGCTAAGAAATGGAAATACATCTCTGCTCCTGACAGCAGTGATCAGCCATTTTGAAGCCAGCTTTGAGCAATATTTATCTTGTCTATCTGTCAAGTGCATGCAAACTCTACTCACACTGAACACTCTGATCCAGAAGTTACTCAAGGGGTCAAAAGTATAGGGTTCATTTTTTGCCTACCCACTTCCAAACACACACACTGGAGAAGCCAAAGCTGCACTGTTTCAGCCCAGGGAAATGGAATAACAGAGATGGGGTGGAACTGTAGTAGATAGATACAAGGAGGAAAAAAAAAAACAAACCTGGTTAGTCATATACAGGAGACAGGCAGAGAGGGGCCATGACTCATGTTACTGTGAGGACCTGTCCTGCACTAGCTGCTGCTTTTCCTGTCCCCTCTGTGGCAGCATCATCCGGAAACAGCCCATATTTATAGAGGTCTGATGCAGGCAGAGCCAAAAGCAAGGCCATGGGTGGTTTCCTGCCTCCCTGCACTCTGCTGCTCCAAGTGTCAGTGGTGCTAATCCTGTTGCTTTCAAAAGCCACATTCAGAAAGTCAAGTCCCATGAAAACAGAGAGGAGGCCCAGCAGAAATCCTGCAATGCCACTCCACCAAAAGTGCATGAGCTGAGGCACAAGAGCAGACAAGTCACTGCTGTGACCACACATTAGCTCTGAACAGCCCAAAGCAGTTAAGGTGCTATCCAGAGAGAGACCGGTTCACAGTCCAACCCAAGTGAATTAGGGGCTGGTAAGAGCTGCCTGCTTATTTAAACCTTAGAGGCTTGATTACTTTTTCTACCTAGGAAAAAAAAATTAACTCAAGCAACAACAGATATGAGAGTTGTTCTTTCATGCTTCACACACCCCAAGGACATCTGAAGACAAAGCTCATTTCCCTGTTTTGGTGGGGATGAGACCATGGAAATTATAGTGATGTGTTTAGGGGCAGCCTAGGGGGAAAAAAGCCGGCCAGCTTAGATCAGTGTCTCATCACAGCATCTGTTGCAGACCTAACCCAAGGAGAACACAGCACAGAGGAGATGTGGAATTAGTTTTTCTTCTGTGTACTTCCAAGCCCAGGTCAGCCC
>VZTV01000374.1:2073-21911 GCA_013400875.1 Anhinga rufa | reverse complement strand
GCCCCGGGAGCTCCCCTCGCGCCGCCGGGGCGCTCACTGGTGGTCTGGGAGTGGCAGCGCTGCGCTACCGGCGACGTTAACGGGCACACGCCCCGTACAGTCGGTCTCACACGCTGAAGCCTCGCCGCAGCTCTGGGAGTGCGCGTCGGGTCCCGTCCCAGGGCCCGCCGGCTCCCTCAGTGGCACGCTGGGTGTGCACAGCGGAAGCCGGGCTGCCGGCAAGGATTACACGGACGGACAGAGCCCGATCCTGGGAACGCTGCAGGCAGCGGGATCCCAGGACCCACCTGCCAAAGTAAGTTTAGATACACGTGAGGTAACTGTGGTTAAGTCTTTTGCAAGTGTAAGCTCCCACCTGCCCGCACGCCCTGCTTCTCGTACTCTGTCTCATGGCATCTATTTGTGGCCATATTTCTTATTTTTTCCCTCGGCCCCTGCCTTGGCTGTTGTTAGTGCTGGCCCTCACCTTATCGACAGGAAGCAGCGCGTCCCTCTCAGATGGGTACTGGACCAAATGGGCCTCCGGTCCAAGCCGAGAGAGCAACTTCCCTGCCAGGGCCGGCTGTGCAGGCCCCAGGACAGCGCCTTGCTCTGGAAGTTAGGTACCTAGGCAGCACTTCTGCACTTGGAAATGTGTTAAATCCCTGAAAAAAAAAGAAGTCCCAGGCGAGCGACAGTGGTATTTCACTAAAGCCAGGAAGGGCAAGGAGCCCGACGTGCCGCTTTGCTGCTGCGCAAGGTTACAGAGCACAGCCATGGAGCTGCAGGCCTGGGGGCCCCGGGGGCACCCCATGCCCCCGGTTCGGTGCCCACCCTTGGGAAGGCCAGATCTCAGCTCAGAGAGACGAGTGGCCTTCAAGGGCACCCAGCTCTCTCCAGTGGCCGCAGAGAACTTAGGGACTTTGGGAAAACTGGTTCACTCAATGCCCTGGAGTTTAGATGCCAGTTAGTTGCTAATTCAGGCAGACTAAATCCTACTTTTAAGCCAGTTTATTTTAAACCCCTGGAGGATGTGGTAGGATTTGGTCCAGCCTACCCCAGCTGGCACTCCAGCTACCGGAGAGGAAAGTGAGCCAAGATTCCAAACCCTGGGCTAGGGGAGTCCTTGCCCCGAAGCAAACTCCCGAATGCTTGCCTGAAGCCGCTCCACTTCCTGCGGCCGAGAAGAAAGAGAAGTCTCTTTTACCTCTGAACCAGAGCTTCCTGTTTACCAAAAAGAAGAGAGAGCGCAATTTTATCCTTCTTTCAGATCTTCCAGATGCCAAAGGATGACTACATCTATGTGTCCCTCCTCAGTGCTGACAGCAGCAGGAAGATAGCGGTTTCTACTGGCCTCTCCCATCAAACCCCTGTTTGCCAGTAACTCCAAGGCACTTTGCTGGTACCTCTGCTGCTGCCCGCTCTTCCTCAGCAGCAGATGTAGGGCAGAGCCAACACAGTGCTTGACATTTACACGTTGTCTACGGTTTTCTCAAGGAGGCCAGTGAAACTAAGCAGCCCATACGCTTCCTTGTGTGATTGTACGGCAGAACGGAAACAGCAGCAATGAAAATGAAGTCGACAGCCAAGAGTACATCAACTCACCATTGGAATATTAGCTTGTAAAGTGCAAAGAATAGGAGCATTTCAGATTGGTAACATATATTTTACCGAAACTAAGAGTTTTCAGATGAGATTTGGCCTCCACGTACAAACGTGTGAGTGAATTTTTGCAAGGTATCTATTAAAATCTTTGGACAGGAAGTTAGCCATACCCTCAGTTGAAATGCACTGAAGCAGTTGTCATGTGTGTGCTAAAAAAAGATTATAAACTGTTTGGACTAAAAAAAATTGTTGAGAAAGGTAAGTAGGTGCAATTAAAGATTTTATCAAGAACAGTAATGTTCTTCTCACTTGACTGCTTCAAAGTGCAACCTATCCTTCAGCTCACATGGATTTTCTTTAATTATAGTAATTAAAGCTCCTGCTACATATATGACAGCATGCCTGCTGTTCGGTTTTAAATCTGAGGTTTTCAGTAAAGCACTATGCATTCTAAATTAACATATGTCAATATAAATTTGCAGCAGCTCCATGAAAGTGAGTAGAATGACACCAGCTCATGCCAGAAGTTTGGTTCTTCGTAACAGCATTGGTTCACTGATAACTCCCTCTATTCTACAAACAGTATCTGAATCTCACTTGAACTCTATGAAGTTTTTCAGCAGAATTCTCCCTGAATTTCTATGATAATTCTCTCTTTCCTGCATACATGCAGAAGGTAATAAGATGGAAAACAAGCAAGAAACAAGAATAGGAGTGGTATTTCCCTACTGTTCTCCTGGACAACAGAACAAGCCCACAGCACTGAGACTTGCAGGTCACGCTGGTACTCAGAATCTTCCGTATGTGCTATTAATGCTCACAGACAGTGGATTTAGATCAATGGTTCCAAAATTTTAGGGGTCAATGAGCCACTGTCCATTCCCAGAACTTCTTAAGTACCCACTACACATTTTTCATAAGGCTCCACCTAATCTCATCGTCAAAGTTTCAGCTGAAAGCATTACACAGATAATGTAAGGCCTAGATTTTGTGGACCATTTCTACAGTCTTATTCTCTCTCTCTCCTTTCCAATGAATATTTACCTATCTTGGAAAATTTACCGATGTGTTAAAGGCATAATAAAGTCAATACTAAAAACTGTGGAGTAGTGCATATAATATGTGAGCTGTCTTGAATCCACAATCTTAAATTAGAGGGGTTTGTGCAGAGGGCATCTTTTGTCAGCTGAGATGAGCAGTCTTTCAGCAGGGAATGAATAACGGTCTGTTTTCTCAAGGAAGCACATTACTCCATTTTTTTCCTATGCTACTGTAAAAAATCTGAAAGAGTGAATAAAATAGCGAAATAGTTTTGCGCTTAGGGAATCAATGATGAATGGTCTGAGGGATTCATTAAAAAACATACTTGTTTAGATATGGGTCTATATATATCATGAGGAGAAACAGTCTGTGAGTAGATGCACTTCCAGATCAATGTTGGAGGAGATAGCTGTTGAATAAATGCAAGGACAAACGAATCCAGGCTGGTCACGTTTCATGCCTGCGCTCCCCGTGTTTGACTAGTTGACTACAGTGGTCTAGAAAGACCAGAGAGAAAAGGAAAACATCATTCAGTGGGTAGAAAGCAAAGGTGGAATTAAATGCTTCCAAAAGGAGCTTAAAGCAGAGGAGCTGTGGGAAGCCTTCCCCAGTTGTTTGTAATGCTTGTTTAGGCTTGCCTACTGCAAGCAGGGCTTGTTTCCCAGTGATGCCTGAGGTTTCACTGCAGTAATTCCTGGTCAGCACGCACTGGCGTAAGGATGCATGTACTGATGGTTCCAGTTCCTGTTTCCAGAATAGAAGAGCCGGTAACCAGGTAGCCTGGCTGTAACACATTGTATGACCCCTAAATTTGTCCAACAGCTAATCTAGATAAAAGAATTTAAAAAAGGCTTGCATTATCAGTTTTGAAACAGTGAGTCTACTTTGACCAGCCTCGGCTTTCCCATTGAGAAGGTATTCATCCAGTTTAAAGTTTACTCAAAAACAGTTGAGGTAAACCACAATGTATGCTGAACTAGAATTAAATTGCCTTTAATTCAGTGAGTTTGGATGATGCAACAAAACTTGACTGAAATGAATTTCTATAGAAATGATTGAAGCTAGAATAATTTCCACTATGAAGAATGAGAGAAGCCTAATGACAAATGCAAATGGTATAAAAACCTATATAGAGGACTTTGAGCTTTAATTTGCACCTTCTCACAGCTCTCAAATATATGAACGGCACCAGATACAGTCTCTTACACATTGTCATGTGTCTGTAACAATGCCTAAAGATTTGTCCCTGTTCTACAGTAAATAATCAGGCAAAGGATGTCTTCTTGACCTGACTCAGTTCAAGAAGTGAAACTGAGGTGAAATCTCAATAAAGGCATGTCAGGCTGCAGTTTTCACATGTCCTTATTAGGTCCTTCATGTCTTTAGCTGGATCTACAACCCATGCAAAAATACTAAACCTCCTTATCTTCCTAACCCACTGCAAAAAGCGTATCTGCAGTTCACAATAACAGATACTTTCTATTTATCTTTTCCTGATAAACACTGTGAAATTAGCTAGCTCATAGAAAGAGGTATTATTATTTTTCAAAATTTCTTGTTAGTAGTGTTTCATAGGAAAAGTCCTAGTAGATTTTCATTTTCACCACTTATACACCATTTCTGAATTTTTGCCCTCCTCTTCTTAAAATATTAAATTAAGATTGGACTGAAAAGTTTAGGATGGGTGGATATTTTATAAAGAGAAAGCAAAACCAAAATTAGGTAATTCACAAAAGCACAAGGAGGCCCCTGAAAATGGCCTTCTTGCGATATGCATGTTTTTGTCACAACTTGCTGATCCATTCATATTATAATAAAGGTTATCCCCAAGAATTTGTCAGGATAACAATCTGTCTTTTAAAGAAGCATATCATCAGAGGGGCGGATCTGGGAACTGCAGGTCCAAACACCGTCAACTGTATGGTAGTGGCGATAGGAGTTTGTATTTGTCTGGATAAAGCTTAGGCAAGCTTTCACGTTGAATCCTTTCACCCTGTTCCTCCTACTCCTGGTGTAACTTTCCTTTTCCCTTTTGCAAGAAAAAAAATTATTCATTTTGCCTGGACGCAGCTGAAACAGTCTGATACTGCTCATTATTCTTACGGCAGCTAACCTTTCCTTTTACAAATATATTAAGTCTACATAACAGCAAACAAACCAACCTGTTTAAAACATTTCTGTTCCTGCCTGAGACTCATCTTGCATTTCTCCCTGTGATTTCTGATAGCAATCGAGTAGTTTTGTTTCCAGTCCAGCCGTTTCTTTCTTAGTTAATTATCTTCGCTGGAAATGGAAAGGTAATTCAGCAAAGGTAAATGTTCAGTGTTTGCAAACACTTTTTCTGATTAGAGCGCTGGAGGTCTCCATCTTCAGAAGCAGTAACCCACCTCCGTGCATGGAATGCTAAGGAGCATTCAGGGTGCTCCTTAGCTGCTGGTAAAGCAGACACAGAGCAATCACGGGGCTGCTCTCAAATACTCCTACGATGCAGGGAAGCTCATGGCTGCCTGTCCGTCCGTGTCCCGTCCCCTCCTCCCCCGCCGTGCAGGAGGTACTGGCATGGTGTTGGGGGGAGGTGAGGGGCCGGTTCAGTGCCTGTTCCCCACCTGTCACGGTGTTCATGGGGGCTCATGCCAGCATTGCAAATGGGACATTTCCTTAGGGCTGCTCTGATGGGGACAAACTGCTCCCCCCAGCCCGGCAGCTCCAGAGAATGGACATTTAGAGGCATTTTTGGCTCCCTGTTGGTACATATACCAGCTTCAGCTCTGGCACAGTGGGGGATCTGACAAGAAGAATGATTGTGCTGAGCAAGCAAAAGGGTGCAAGAGAGCCAGTGTGGATGGTACACAGGGTTTGCATCGCCTGCTTTGGAATAAACCCAGCACATGAAGTAGTCACTGTAACAACACTTAGCCTTTGTGCTTTTCTGCTTTTCTTAAGGTGGTGCTGTCTCCAGATTAGCATTTTTGGACAGGCACTAGCTCCGAAGACACAACGGGCCACAAAGCATGCTCTATTGCAGACGCTGTCATTTCCCCACAACCAGCAGCAGTCTGTGCTTCAGTCTGAACCTTTCTGACAGTGATATGTCAGCTCCCCTCCATGCTCGTCTTACTATGTTTTCTGTTCTTTCTCCAAGTGTCTTGAGCACTGCTCCAAGCCACCCATTTGATGCTATAATGTAGCATTCAGAAAGAGAAAATAACATCCATTCAAGGCAAGGGAGGGAGCCAGTTTTGCCATTTTATGTAACTCAGTGGAGCTCTGTAGTTATTTAGTTGCATTGAATAATTCAATGGGGAGGCTGTCTAAAACGCAACAGGCTCTTTGTTTCCTATGAAAGGTGATGCATGCTCCTAGGGCTTCAGACATCTATCCAGCAACCAGCACAGACTTTTGTAGAAACACATATATTTATACGCTCAGAGACTAGCTCCCAGCATCCCTCCAGGCCCTCTGCCAAATCTTCTCACTTTTGCATTTTAAGGTCAAATTCTGTTCATGGTTTGTCAGCGTTACTCTGCTGCTTTCAGCAGAGTCACCCGAGTCACACTGGTGCAAATGGGTTTGCTATAATCTTCAGTGTTTCCCCAACCCAGCTGACCTGAAACACAAGCTGACGCACAGATACCAAACCATAAATATCAGTCCCCAGTTCCGATCAGTGCCCAGACAAGCACCAAAACGTGTGACAGCTGCTACTCACCCCTGAGCCCTCACACCAGACCTCACCAAAACCTCCCTGCCGACCTGCATCCCAGGCAAATGCCCCAGCCACGTCCACTCAGGCTAATTTTCCTGCACCTCCTCCCACGAGAAATCTGACTACCACCACTCCACAGCGAGGGGAATGACCCTCCTTGGAGACCTTTCTTTCCCTCATCAGCTTTCCCCACTTCCATGCAGCTTACCCTTCCCTTGGAAATTAGGCATCATCCTAAAGAATAAAAACTGTTTAAAAACCTGTAGAGCATACCTGGTTTCCTCAGAGAGTTGCAACTAAAAAGCAAGGGGACAGTGACACAGATTTATATGGGCATCCTCCTTCTGGGGACTCCTCTGCTAGCATTTGACATGGACCCGGTCAGAGGGATGCTGCTGCATCTGCACAAACTGCTGCAGTGAAGCCTCGGAGTTTCTGTCAGGCTCCTGGATGAAATCACAGCTTCCTTGCTGGTATGCTCTGGCTCCTTTTCAGCTTCACACAAGCAGCCTGTCCTGCAGAGGTTTGGAATTTGGAGGTTGCTTTGGTTTGCTTTTCTTTGAGTTGGTTGTGCTACTGTGTCTGCAGTGCTGCTGGAGAGAGAAAAAAAAAAAAAAAAAGAAGGGAAAGAAAGAAAGGCAAAAAGAAACTCATGCAGGCTTTCACTGTCTGTGGTGCAGGAGGACGAGTAAACAATGCAGACAGCTAAAAAGATTGTGCTAAGTGGTGCAAGAGGCTAAAAGCTTTCCAATATGCCATTCTTTTGTGTTTGCTTGAGTATTGTATATAGGCATATAAAAAGGGAAGAGTTCAGCCTTAAGGCCACAATCATGGACTGAGACAACTGTGTGAAAAAATCAAAACTCTGTCCTTTTCTGCCAAAAAAAACTTCCAATGAGCAAATCTGAGCTGATTAAAAACAAAAAAAAAAGTTTCTGGTCTCCAACTGATGTTATTTCTCTAAGCACAACATCAAAAAACCAAAAAGGGTGATGAAACCATGCAATTAAAAATCTGCACATATGTCTCTGAGCCTTCAATTTTAGATGTCTCCCTTTGAATTTCCATCTGCAAGGACAGCAAGGCCAGGATCCCCTTATTCTAGTCACAATAAAGAAATTCTATTTGTTCTAAAATACCGAATGTACCAAATTACTTACAAATGTGAGTGATCCCAACTGCACAGGTACCAACTCTCTTATGGCTAATACTGCTGCGCTGGTTTCAGCTAAATGGGAAGAGATCCAGAGCCACGAACCCTTCAAGACAGTGATCTGCCTTTGCACTGTGAACGGACTGGCAGTAGCCAGGGGCCAAAAGTACAGCCAGAACTGAGAAATCACTAGCTCTTGATGCAAATCCCAGAGCACTGAGCTGAGCTATCAATGTAATATTTGTTTCTCATGAAGAATTTATGGTTTAGACTGTTTCTCGGAGCTTCCCTACAACATACCACCATGCCAATTTACCCATTAATCTTAATATACTGCATTACTTTCATGGCTTTTCCTGTCAGTACAGTAGTCTCGGGATTCACCTCAAATATTTGCTGGGCACATTCATTTTTTTACTTTCTGCATAGTCACAGCTACATCTCAGCCCAGATGTTGCAAAGGGAGTGCTCGTGCTTGTCTAATCTTGCAGTCAGCTGGATCAGTCCCACTGACCCAGCTGAAAAACAATCTGCTCTTTTTCTAGGACAAGTTTTTAACCAGATCAGCTTGCTGACCTGTTTCATGGCATAGTCATGAGTAGTGTGCTAACATAAGGGAGGAGGGGGACATGCATCTGCAAGATGAAGGGCAGCGCCATCTATTTTGATTTCAGTCTGCATGTCAGTCTCTTAAGCCCCACCATGAAGGCAAAGTTTACCATACACTCACTGAACAGCGCAGGTGCTCCCTAAGCACAGTTGTATTGTGCTTGAGTCTGCTTTTATAGTCACCAGACCTACACCACCATAACCTCAGAGGATTTCTTCCAAATTTATAGTTGTCTGAGGGACAACTCAGGCAACCTCTATGCAAGGAGCAGCTTGTATGAAGGAAAAAGATACAGATCATCACCAGTGCAATATCGCTGAAAACATGTAATCACTACCTAATTTGAGTTCTCAATTTCGGCGAGCTCTTGGAAATTCTCCAGAAGTAAAAGTCCTTCCTATTCTTATACCAAGAGAAAGCTGCTTCTCAATTTCAAGGAGACAAAACCTGGCACAGGAGGCTGTGAAATACTATAGCGGAATTTTCTGTCTGACACAGAAACCTAAAACAATTCCTGCACTGGCGCTGTAGTATCTCCATGTCATAACATAACCAAGAACTCTGTTTGTACATCTGCCTGGGCGTTTATAAAAGTTTTGGTGGCTCTTCAGAATTTTGCTTGGAAGTTGCACATCTCCAACAGGCAGATGAGACTTGAGGTTTGTCTCATCTAACTTCTCCCCCCAATAAATTAGACATGTAGTCTAAAACAAAATTCTTATATGGTCAGTAGGGAAAGATAGGAACCTCCAGAAGACAAATCAGTCCATCCTAACACAGGTATGCTGCATGAGTGGGGTGAACTGACCCCTGAAAATGTCCCTCTCCCCACTGGCAACAGAAGCAAGCCAAGGCAACTGCCTTAAACTGAAGAAAGAAATAAAATCCCTGGGTCTCACTAAAGGACTGGTATGAACAAAAGAAAACCCAGATTCATGGGGATGAAGTGGACTGTGAGGGTAATCTAGAACTGTGTGTGTCAGGTGCTGTCTAAGCTATGCACAAGTCTGTCAGAAACTTGTGCAAGCTTTTTCTTCTAACTTCCTGAGCTATCATTTGCCTATGGAGTGAGAAACCAGAGCATCCATAGGGTTGAAGGTCTTAGGGTGGACTTAGGCCACCAGGAAGTCCCAGGGCCCATGCAGTTGTGGGTCCCACCATGTAGGGGTGGGAAGGGGGCTCTCCTCTCTCAGGTAGGGCAGAGGAACCACACGCTGAGCAGGAGTGCAGAGGTCCAAAGGTGGGGTCAAGTTTAGATCCTGCTCACCCTGAGGGTGTGCCAAACATACTGAGAGACAAGCACAACCACCTGATGAAGGTCCAGAAGTCTGCAGCACCTTAAAGTCTAGAAATGTGCTTCTGGCAGAGAGAGCATCAGGCTTTCAAGTCTATATGCATGTCTTACAAAGTCAATTTGTCATTTGCAGGATGCAAATCTTACCATGAGTACAATTTTAAACAGCCACTTCTGCTCAGACCAGATTGCAAGTATGTGTAATTTGGGAACAGAAAAGCCTAAATGCTGCACGCACACGGCACTGAAATGGTACCATTTCCATGGCCTGTGTGTGTCACAGCTGACGGCAATGGAGCCCGAGTGATGGAAATGGCTTCCTCCAGGCAGAGCAGGTTTGTTGCTGTGTTATTTCTGAGCTCTCTGCTGACTTCTGTTCCTGGAAATTACTTAGGTTTGTTTCTAAGTCTGTCTTTATTGATTAGCACTTAGTAAGTGGCTGCATGGCTTAATATAACGATCATAGCTCTCGCTCCTTTTGTTATGCCTGATGCGCAGAAGACTGTTCTTTCTTTTTTTAGTTACAGGATGTTCTCATTAGCTCAGCTTAGCACTGTGCATACTTCACAGCCCAGGGTATTCAGAATTTTCTTTTGAAGTATTTTACACTGGCAAAAGATAGAAAGCAAAGTGCATATTACTCATTTTGAATGAAGCTATGATTATTTGCCAAAACATTAATGAGGTATAAAACACCACATAGCTCATCAGTTTTTATTGCACTAGGTATTTTGTTGGCTATCTTTAGTGCAGAAAATGCTTGGTTTTCCCACAAGTATATTAATTACACTTACAAATAGTTCTGGTTTACAGTGCTTGTAAGTCTATGTTTTGACTGAAAAATAAAGTTGATCTTTTATCAGAGGAGTCCATTAATATTTGCCTTTAAATGCATTCATTGCAAATATCACATTATACAATTACCATTACCTGACAAGCTGCTGGATTCTCTCTGTACTGATTTCCTGACTGTGGCATTACACTTTTTGTGATTATATCTCTAAATAACTTTTACTTAGCTCGTGCATTCCAGCTCCTTTTCTGAGGAAAACTTGGTATCAGATGTCAGTTATTGGTTACAGAAATTTATTCAGGCATTTTCTTCAGCACTTTCCACTAATTTTCAGCCTAGTAAGAGAAATAGTTGAAAACACAAAATTATATGTGGTTACAGAAGCAATCAGAAGTAATTCTCATCAATGGTTTTTGTATATGTTCAGTCAGATGCTCAGCAAGATGGTAACAATAGCTCCAGTGTAGTTCAGTGGAAAGAGAGTATATGGACGACTATTGTATGCAGTGTGTCCAGCCATGTGATATTCATGTCCTAGCCCTTTCCACAATAGCCCTCTAACATCTGCAGCACCACTGATTGGCATAAGTTATGGTTCTCCAGGGTGTGTTGGGCAAGATGATCAAACAGATGATTTAAGTTCCTGTTGAGGTTTCTTGGGAAGCTCGTCTACCCACATTCCCCAGGGGTGCTGCTGTACCATTCGCGTCGGCCTCCAAACACTGCAACAGTACCCACTGCAAGCCTCCCAGCCCCAAGCCACTGTCTGAGCGATACTGCTAAGGGGAAAATAGAAGTTTCCAGGTGGCCACCACTGTGCTACTTTTCAAACTGGCAGAGCTGTGGTGCAGTAGTGCCAAGCTCCTGATGGAGACACAGATACGCTCATTTCCCATCCAGCAGTCCTGCAGTTGCTATCTTTAATTTTGGGACCCAGGAACATCTGTTTATGGTCAGAGTCTGGATCTAAAAGAGGTTCCAAAGAGCAGTTTCAGGTGCAGCATGGAGCCATCCCATCAGGCTGCCACTTGAAAGTGTCTGACAACAACATCATGAATTTTGGGAGCCATCTTTGAGCCTCTGGTTCTGCCTACACAGTTCTGGTGTGTCCTGAAATCAACTCAGCTATGTCTCAGCTATTCGTGACCAGCAGGAAATGAAAGCTGATCATTCACCTTCATCTCTTTTCTGAGAAAAGGACTTTGAACTGGTGCTGACACTGGGGGACTGAGTGGAGTAGCCCAGCAGATTATAATAGTAGTCCATCCTCTGCCATTGTACAACAAGGTTCCCATGTGAAACCTTACAAGAAGCTACTGCTTCAGGTGGC
Organism: Anhinga rufa; assembly: GCA_013400875.1. Lineage (NCBI taxonomy): Eukaryota > Metazoa > Chordata > Aves > Suliformes > Anhingidae > Anhinga > Anhinga rufa. The sequence continues at coordinate 10,400 of VZTV01000374.1, read as the reverse complement.
TGGGACTGGTGTCCAAGTCACCATGACTACAGGCCGAATTGATATGAACACTGTGGAAACAGAAGGAAGACTCTTGCATCTGGAATAATGTCTTTACAGTGCATAAGCAAGGTCGGTTTTCTTACGCTGGTGCTGATTTACCAGGTCAGTTCTTGAATAGGTATTTTTCACAAGGCAATACTGGTGACCAGAGGCTCTCCCCTGTGGCATGCACTCTGCATACCAGCTGCTTTAACACATCCTATTCATACTGAACACACTCAGGAAATCATGGTCTAATACTTTGGATGTCACAAGAAGTGTCACCTCAGTAGCACTAAGGCTGTCCTGGCCAGTGATAGCAATGCTAGGCCCTTTAAGAAAGCTAGATGTCTGTTTCTGTTAACACAAAATCTCTAAGAGATGGATGAGGAAGATTACAAAAATTAGAAGATAATACTAATGTAGACAGCTGATGCTGATTTAACTACAATATAGGACAATTTTTAGTTATCCTTCAGAGGATGCTAATCTTTATCTTGTCAGGCTGATAAACAAAACCACAATCACAGGATACACAAATGACTCATCCCAGAGGGCTCCACTTCTTTAGCGCCAGTGTGATGTTCCATCTAAACAATGCATAAATGAAGAATGTCATTTAAGGGTCAAAAAAGGCTGGGGGTGGTATCCTTGGCTGTGTGCTCCACTGCTCTCGCAACAGCCTCCCTCCCAACCCTGTGTCCAGTGTAACAGCTCCTATATTCTGCCCATAGGACTGTAAGAGAAACACAGTGCAACTCAGCCACAGATGGAGGCTGTCATTTTGATAAAATGGCCAGAATCAAATCATGCACGTACATTCAGGGAGACGTCCATTTTGAAAGGAGATGCTAAGAAAGCTCCCTTCCTTAACTTCACCCTGACCTAAAATAAAAACAAACAGCAACCCACATCCCTATTCTTAATATTTAAGTACTTTCCAATGAAAGAGAGACATTTATGTCTCATTTCATTCTGGTTTTAGTTGCTGCTTTTTATTAATAAAATGGGAGGAAGGACAGTCTTGTGATTATAGTTGCAGGCTACGAATCAGGAGATCAACATTCAACTTTTCAAAATTTTCCTCAGAAGCTTTGGTCTCTGTTCACTGTAGGAAAGAGTGAGTGATGTGCTTCCTTAGCTTACAGGACTGTGAGAACTTTTAAGATGCGAAAAAATGCTTTCAAGGTCTCTGTCCACAATGTCAAGTCTTTAATGTGGCAAGGCCCTTGATTTCACAAGCAAAGTTTTCACAAACTATTTTGGTCTGAAAAGGCAGGCCTATAACACAGAAATGAAAGGCAGAAATGTGTATGTTAGTGATCCAAGAGAAAGGGAAAGCCTGTTGTTCTTTGACTCTGGCACAGATGTTCCAGGAGAGTTAGTCGGTAGAAACGTCGTCAGTGATTCTACCACCAAAATCGGTGTCAGAGGTGATGGAGGCAGGCCACATTGTGATCGATGCTAGGGAGAAGTAGTTTATATACACAACCTATCCAGAAGCCATTTGCAGTCAGCATGGTGTAATGTCATTGCCTGTTATTAATCTGATCAGTCAAGCCAAGACCTGCCATGTGTCTGGAGACACACATTTCCATGGGAACATGGCGTCGTGTCCTCTTCCCTGTCCTTCATGCCTAGAAGAAGGCTGAATTGGGGCTAGTGCTCTAACTTCACTACATGCCCTTGCCCTCCAAGGTTTGGCTCACAGACTTACAAATAAATGCACACCATCATGCAGGATGTCCTCTTGTCCATCCCTGCCTGGTCCCCCGCTGTATGCGCAGTGAGCCTGCACTGTTGTCAAACAGCAATTTCACATAAAAGGTGTCTCTACAGCTGATGTGAAACAAGGAGTCACTGCACACTGTCCTACGCAAACAAACATTTAAAATTAGGGACCCAACAGTGTGGTTTTTTCCTGCTTTCTGTAATGTTCCTCCATTGTTGGCCAAATTGTTCTTTGACTAGATCTTTGAATCGTTCTTTCAGAAGAGCTGCAAAAGGTCAGGAGCACCTTTGATATAAAAAATGCTGGCGATTGGATCAAATTTTGGGTAACTAGGTCTAGTTACATTTCCAGCAGAAAATTTGACTAAGCGAATGCTCTATATGCATCTAAATTGCTATGGCTGCTCATCTTGCAAGCAAGCTTGTGGTAAGCACATGGCTTACCTATGAGATGCCATTTTCAGGTCACGGCCATGTAAATACAGAAATGCCAGTTCCCAAATATATTACAGGCCGAGCTTTTCCGTAGCAATGTGACATGACATGGAAACAACAAGTAGTTTTACTCATGCAATCTTGTCAATCTGTTAACATTTACACTGTGGTACTGCCTAAAGGCTAGCTCGTTCAGGGTCCCATTGTGCCAGGTGTGGTACAAATAAGTGGCCTCCTTCCTTGAAACATGTTGCAATGTTTGGAGGCAGGGGAGATCTAGTTGCATTCATTGTGGAATTACATGCTCCATCTGACAATGTTCACCACTTTGTGGGAAGTTTGCAAGGAGAGAAACAAACACAGCAAACTAAAGCGGAAAGGTCTGCTCCTTGTAAAAGCATTGCCAGTCAGAAAGGAGACAGCCCTGAGAGTGAATTCAACTGCCTTGTGCTGTTGGAAACTTCTGAGAGGGCAGGCTGTGGCAGGAAATAAAAAAGCACATTGAATAAATCACTTGATGCTCTGATTAAGAGGCATGGGACTGTGTATCATGTGATAGTTAAAGCCGTAAGCTCCAGCCTTGAAGATATTATTTGGTGCATGAGCAGTCTGAATGGGCAGATGGTATTCATGAGCAGGATTACTACTTAGAGCAAAACAGGTCAAACCAAGTCACTTAGAAATGGAATTAAAATGTAAAGATCGTTATCTCTGAAAGTGTATGACTTTTTAAAGAGAGCTAATGAATCAGGCTCATTATAATTGCATCATTTTAAACAATAAAATCATTCTGTGTAATAGAGAAAAGCTTTGCCTTTGTTTCCTTTCTGTCAGCTAACTACACATGCATTTCCAGCATGAAATTTACCTCCAAATAGGAATGGATCAGCTGGCTGGTACTGACCAAAAGTATTCATTTTCCTAAACTACTCAGTGAGGCCACAGGCTGAGTGACATCGTGTTGTGAGTAAAAGCAAACACTACGAATAAAGCATGGTTCACTTACAGCAATGCCTGCCTTTCTGAACAGTGCCCAGCCTTGCTTTCCTAGGGCATTTCTGTAAGCAGACTCCTTAATGGGTGGCTGACTGCTCTGAGCCAGGGGATAAAGCAGGTTGCATAGGCAGCTCAGGGTCCAGACTCTCTGCCCTGCAAAGGTACGGAATCATTAAAATCAACCATGTGGCAGAGGTGCAAGATTGGCATAGGGCTCACATTACTTCTTATGGCAACAAGGGGACAACTTTGCTACTGCTGTTTGTTGGCTAGTCTGGAGCAGAGGGTAGGAGGACCCGCTTTTGCAAACACAGGTTCCAGTAGCCCCTCAAAAACCCCTCATCTCCCCACACTGAGGGAGGGGAAGCGATGGAGATCCCAGGCTAACAGCAGGAGCCAGGCAGCTGCTTACAGGAGCAGGATGACAAGCTGGTGCAAAGTCCCTGCCAAGGAATGGAAGGTGTTTTGGAAAGGGTCTCAGGGAAGGAGGCATCCTTCTGCCTTTTCTATGTGAATATCAGCCCTCTGGAACCATTTCTCACAGACCCATTCCCAGCATTTTTCTTTGTAAGACCCCCGAAATCCCAGCACATTAACAGAGTATTAGCAGGAAAACAGGATCTTGGTTGATTTTAATGCACACCAAATGCCTGGGAATTTCAAGTGCTCTGCTTCGTCTTCCTGAGCCTGGGTGAATGAGACCCTGCTCTGCTCCCCACCATGTGGCTCAGTGCCTCTTCAGCCCTGGGGCAGCCTCCAAATCTTGGCACCAGCTGACATCAGGCTCCGGAGGCAAAGGGCAGCAGCCAACACCAGCATGCAGTGCTGTGTGGTGAGAGGCAGAGCTGGTCCCACAGCTCACAGCTGCTGGGGAAGGCGCTGCCAGCCCATGTCTCCCAGTGCTGCTCTGGCAGGCTGGGCCAGCTGGGGCTCTTGAAGGAGGCAGGCAGCTCCCCCACCTCAGGCAGGGGAGGAGGCAGCAGGCAACAGCCTCACAAGCTGGAGCAGAAAGAGGTCACCAGCCTGGGACAGCTCTGCTTGCTTGTGGGAAACAGGGCGGTTCTTCCCTCCTCCTCCTGTGCCACTTCTGCATCGGCAGTCCTAGCAGCATGAGGAAATTACACCTGGGGCTGCCACCAAGCCCTTAAAGGCTTGGGCAAGAAAACAGAGAGCACCTTGCTCTACTGGTTGTTGGAGGTATGGCATGGAAAAGCTCTGTGGGAGAGCAGAGGTGGGGTAAAGGAGAGAGGTAAAGACTTAAAGGAGTTGTCACAGAATTAATTACTGCTTAAAGAAGGCGGTCATCATCAGGCAGCTCCTGTAGGAGCTGTGATTTCAGATGGGCCTTCAGAGACAGCGTCTGCAGTAGAGGCCAAAATCACCTTATGACATCCAGGGACAGGAGGGAAGGCAGTGCTGTCCCAGGATGGGCTGGTTAAGCAACACCAAGGGGGCTTAGATTGCATTGGGATGTTTGTGTGTGGGCACTGCCCAAACTCACAGTAAGGCAGTCTTTGCTCCAAGGGGCTTTCGCAGCAGATAGGTTCACTGGTAAAAAGTAGAAGGAGAAAGGACACAACAGACCATTGCAATTTTATCTGGGAGAGGAAAGGAAGTACAGTGGGAAGCAAAGGCTGAAGGTGGTAAACTATGGATGAAGGACAAGTACAGGCAGTGAAGCTGGCTGGAAATGAAGGGACTGGGAGGAAGGGATGGCAAAGAGTTTGGCTTGATAGCCGATCTGCAGAGGAGGTAACCAGGCACAGAGCATAGTCCAAGCACAATGTCAGCCTGGTTTGCCTCCCTGCTTTCACTTAAATGAACTCCCTGCATCAGCCAGCTCTGCCTCTGGTGTCAGAGAGAGAGAGGCTGCTATGCACAGAGCAGATGTTGAGCAGCATGACCCTGAAGAGAAAGACTGTGTTAGATCAATATCACACCAATTTCTGTGCCAGAAGGTGCAAAGCAAACAACTACATATTCTGGCTGAGAGCTATATATAAAAGATATAACCTTGGTCCCAAAGCGGTGGTATAACTCATTCTGCAGTGATACCAGGCAGTGATTCCAAGCCTCAGACTGTTCTGCAACTAATTAAAACATGCTTTGTGTTTCTTCAACCCATGCCCACATTTAATATGTGTGACTGTAACACTTGTGAGAAATACCAAACCAAGGCTTTTGGAAAGTAAAGCTGTGCATTTAACCACAAAACACATACAGCGTAAGCAGGGCCTTTAGTGTGCCTCGTTCAGCAACGGGAGCCACGGAGCATGGGGGCGGAGGTGCTGCAGCAGTTTGCCTCTCACAGGCATGTGTTTCTTCTCTCTGCTGAGTCTTTCAGCAAACGTGGCAGTTCCTGGCAGCGCTGGTGGTGCCTCTGCAGCGTGCATTGGCCAATGGCTGCTCTTTTTAAAGTTTCAGCTAAAGGACATTTATTGATCTTCTGTCTCTTATATCTTCCTATTTTTCTTTTTTTCTTTTTTTTTTTAATAGGCTGGAGAACAAGGTCTGGAGAGCAAGAACTATCAAAGGGAAACAGTAACATTCCTTTCTCGCTCACAAAAACCTGAAGGGTTGCCAATTTGTAGGCAAATATGCAAAGAACTGAATCTAAGCGCCCCCATTTAAAGTTGTAAACAGAATTTAAATGCTGCATTGACCTTGTGACTTCTCTTTTGACTTCTACTGTCCATAATTCATGATTTGTTGCATGTGACTTGTCAGTTAAATCATACGCATCATTTCTGCTATGCACTTGCCTACTAGGGAGTTTATCTAAAACTGGTCCATGAAAGAAAGCTCCCTGGAAAGTGAGTAAAAAGAAATACCTTATGCAAATGTTGGTAGAAAATAAAAGGAAACCAGAAGCAGGGCAAGTTTGAGTAAAGGTGGATCTTGGATAGGTAAAAGATTTGGAAGTAGTTTATCTCCTTTTTCATTCACATCCTGTGAAGCTCTGCCAATTCACCCAGAGAGAGAATAGGCACTAGAGGTGCAAAGGTTATGTCTGATACAGATAATCTTCTCTTTTACCGTATTATGTGGTCAGTTTCTGAGCTGCAATTTGAACCGTGGATCAAGTAAATGTAACAAAGACACAAAGCGTTAGTCAGGCTTTGGTAGGCACAGGTCCTGAGATTGAGTTTCCAAACTTTCCAGTTTGTGGAGAGCATCAGATGTCATAAGCCTTACATCTATTCTTTTAAAAGGATTCTGTTGTCTGAAGGGAATATAAGAATGCCAGTGACCAATTACAGTATGCAGATAATTAGGTTTGCTTGCTCTTTTTTGCCTCTTCCCTCCATTTATCAGATTTTATTGCAAATCCTAGCTTGTCACTTCACAAGCACCTTTATTTGACAGCCCCCAGCAAAGGAGCAGCATGTGATGGTTTGGCCCCAGCCTTTCAGAACAATAAAGAGTAGTTAGGGCTTTGCAGACCATATGCCCATTACACAGGTGCACCTTCATTTAGACTGAGATGCCATCACCACATCTTAATGCTGGAGTGGTTCAGAGAAGCCTTAGTATAAGCAAGCACCAGGCTCCATTCAGCAAGATGGCCAACATGCAAATGAAAGATAAATAAATGACAACCTGCTACAGCTTCACCTTGCAGAGTGTCAAGTAACTCTTGGAAAGTGTTTAGCACTTTCCACTTCAATTAATTTCCATGGAAGCTGAGAGATTTCAGCATGGCCAGAGTTGCTCCATCTCTCTGAGCTTTGGAGAGCAAGAGGAGAGAGGAGCTGCAGAGCCCCGGGACTGCGGGAGCTTTGCCTGTGTGACAGCTACACTCTCAGCAAACACAGCTCTGGCCATGACTCCCACAGCCCGTTGTTTTTAAATGACAGATAAGTGAAGGTCCTAGGCATTCCAGCCTCTGAAGCATTACTGAATAAATCGAAGGCCATCTCTGTCTTGTTTAAGGATTAAATTCTCATTTTTAAGTGTAACTGTCCTGAGGAAAACCCTCCTTTCCTCTATCCCCACAGTGTGGGCAGTGTGTTAGCCTATAGGCCACTTAAGGTATAGATATCACTATCATGGCAAAGGTGACAAGTTTATGGGCATCTACTGTAGACACAAAAGGAGAAATTTTTACTTATTATCTCTGCTTTTAATATCTGTACTGATTATGCTAGCTGGTCAGGTTCATTGAGAAGAGGTGCATTTATCAAAGCTGCTATATTTATTTTAGTGAATATTTACATATGTACTCCCATAGCAGCTGTGTACATAACACACTAAGTATAATCAGCCTAACAGCCCAAACAGAGCATGAGAGGCAGTAAAAATAATTCTCCAGGGTGGGCTGCCTTGCCCCTCAGAACCCACATCACCTCCTTTAGTCACTTTGATACTCAGTAACTTTCTAACTTTGTTACATTAATAATTTACAAAGAAGTTGGTGCTTTTAAGTTGGTTCTCTTCAAGAGCTTTATGTCAGTGTGTTCCTCTCAGGCTGGAGCTCATCCCTGTGTTGCCATGCCCTCAGATCCCCAGGGGTGTTCAAAGCCTCCGGTGGCCGGGATGGTCATTTACCTGCATAGGAGCCACTGAGGGATCTGGATTCACATATGGCAGTAGTGGGCTTTGAGTCAGCCTCTGATTAGGACATGTTATTGCATGTTTTGCACTGACTGTCTGCTACACTTCAGGCTGAGATGCTTGGGATTTCACCAAGTGGAATTGCACAGACAGGAGAAACTAGTCACTAAACATGAGGAGTGCTGCTCAAGAGAGGCAGATTTAACAGCACCCCAGTGGAGATGCCTCATTAAACTGATACAAACCTAATAAACAGAAGAGCTGCTAATTGCCGAAAGGAGTTAAGCAATGACAACTGGCAGAAAGCCAAGCAGCAATATTGAGTCTTCTTAATACAAAGGGAAACTACCCAGAGAATTCACAGTTTGTAATACAAGAGGGAGGAAGAGACACACCTTTAACATGAGGATCTGCATTGTATTAGTAATCCTCTGTGTATTTTTTTTTTTACTGCAGCTATTTATATAAATCCAGTGGGTAGTCACAGAAGTGAGACCCCACCTGGAGTGCTGCGTCCAGCTCTGGAGCCCCCAACACAGACAGGACATGGACCTGTTGGAGCGGGTCCAGAGGAGGCCCACAAAGATGAT